>WEIS01080375.1:0-20167 GCA_013389965.1 Todus mexicanus
CATCTACCCACCTTTTAAATACCACCCGCCTACATAGACCCATTTGCGAGGCTAAATCCAGCCCTTCTTGCTGCAGCAGGACCCAGGGACAGCTCTGTCACGCTCACTGCAGATGGTTCCCCAGGGTGTGGTAGCACCTCACAAGTGCTCCTTTTGTGGGAGGACTGCCCCATGGAAATATGCTGCCGCCCAGACCTCCCAGACCAGCTTTTTCTTGAAAGAGTGGGAAGAACTGGGCAGGAGCAATGCAGCCGCCTCTGGAACGAATGCGGAGATTTCAGTGGGTTTAGATCAGTGTGACATGAATTATTTTTCATAATTAACGAGACTGTTGATTTTACACGGTAGGTGTTCAGGTACTCTGGTGATCCGTGGCTGCTCAACACCCCAACGCGATTCTAAATGCTGTTGATCTATGTCTATTCTCAAGGGATGACTAATCTACATTCCTCTTCTCCCTCTACAATTAATCCCCGGATAATCTTATCTGCAAACACAAATTCGGTACCTCGGAGGCAGATGAGTCACAGATCTGCAGCGGAGGTTCAGTTCAGAGATGGGAAGATAGCTGGCTCAGTACAGAGCAGAAGCCCCAGATGCTCTCCAGCCTCTCCTCGGGGATGTCTCACCATCAGGTGAAGCCCAAATCAGCTGCTATAGAGCCCATTTTGACCATTTCTCCATCCCCACGCACAATGTCACCTCATTGCATCATCTTGATCCTGGCTCTCTCTACACAAAGCTTTCCTGCACCATCCTTCCCCTCCTTCGCCCTCCTCCACCACCCACCTGGCTCGAGCCTTCATCCAGGCTCGGAACATTCCCTCCCTTCTCACCACAATGTCCTTTCTGCTGACCTTTGCAAATGCAAACTTGCCTTATTTGCGTCCAGCCTGAATCCTATTGCAAAGATCATCATCTCACCATTCTCTGCCCACTTCTGCCATGCTGGGCCCAGCTCTGGAGGCCNTTATGATTTAAGATACTAAGCTAAAATCCACTGGCTGTCTGGGACTACTCCCCCTCCACGTTGCCTCTTCCAGTGCCTGTGATTCCCCATGTGCCTCCATCCCCCACGTCCTCTCTCAGGGGCTCTCAGGGCCAGTGGGCTGCTCTGCGGCTGCATCAGCGCCTCATTCAGCGGGCTGCTGGACCAGGAGGATGTTCTGCTGCAGGAGCCATCACGGTATTCCAAAAATCTGATCTTCTGATCTCCTTAAGCACACTCATCAATCACGGCGGCTCTGGCCGCAGCCTGGTTTAACGCTGGCCGATTTTACACGGCACGCAATAGTGGTCCCTGTGCCTCAGAGACCAGAATCTGTCCTTAGGATAAAGCCAACTAGTTTGGTCGCACTTGAAAATAAGTGTCAGCAGTTCATGCCTAATTACTCCTGAATTAGCTAGGTGATTCATCAGGTCTGATTATGAATGCATAATGAATTTACCAAATCCACACGTATTAGGGAGATATTAATTCCATCCGAAATCCCACAATTCATTCATGTGCCATTTGTTTTCATTCCCTTCCTTTAATAAGCTAATTAGTTCAAATTATTTGTACTTCACTAAAGGCCTGAAACACATATAAGGAATGATTAGCTTAAAACCCAGCAAATGGGCAAGTCTGGAGCCCACATTAATTGTGACGGGAGGTTCATAAAGAATTATTATCTCTCAGCCATCTCTGTTTTCAGTAATAATAATAATGTCTAATTGTGACAAGTGGATAAAGGATGGTGAAGCCCCAAACTAATGCGGCCGTACATGAATTGCTCAAATGAAGATCTTAAAGGCTCGATGCTTGCCTTTCAAGTCAAGCTCAGCGGAAAGTTTTGTCTCTCTCTGATGGAAAACAAGACGGCAGCTTTAGGGAGGATCCATCTTTTTCCTCGCTCAATCCCTCCTCTGCTTCCAGTGTGCAAACCATGAAGAAAAAGGAGGAGAGAAGACAAAGCCCTCACCATGTCTATGTCTTCCAGCTGTTCCACTGCTGAGTGGGATTGTGAATTGTAGGTACACACAGGGATGGGTGAAATAAGGATTTGGCTTGAACCCAGACCCCCCTGCTCAACCCTAGATCCCCAGGAGCATTTCAGGATTTGAATTAAGAAGAACCCGACCTGCATTTCTGCTCACTGGAGGGCAGGAGGGATGGAGGCAGCATAACAAACCTGCAACACCCCGCTCTCATCCCTCTGTGGAGCAGGGCGGGGTTGGCAGGGATGAGGAGGCTTTTTGGGTAGAAAGAAGGAAAAAAAAAAGAGTGATTAGACCCTTTCAGCGAGATATTCTGCATCAAAACTGCCTCCCAAGCAAGGCTCTCTCTTCTTCTCTTTTCATTTTCCTTCTCCCATTTAATTCTATTGAAAGGGGGGTAAAAAACCCTCCTGCTGGCTGCTGCTCTCTGAAGAACTGGGTCACACGGAGGCTTCTGAATGAGTCCTGCCAAAGCTCTCAATGCCTTGGCTCACTGGAGACTCCCAGCCTGGCAAATGCTTCGTTTGTTTTCATGCAAACTTTGACTTGCTGAGAAATTCCACCCCTCCAACCAACCTCCCTCCAGTCACCCTGCTCCTTTTCATTCCCTCCTTTCTCGGTCCTTGCTGCTTCCTCCCATCTCTCCCTGCTGCTTTCTCCACTTAGTTTTATTCACAAAGAGGAAAAGATCTTGCAAAGGACACGATCTTGCCCCAGTGATCTCCCTTCTCCTTTGCACTGGGAAATTACCAGGTACCGAGGGTCACTCGTCCTGCCCTTCCTACGCCCCTTCAACATCACGCATAAAATGTTTTGTAGCTGAATATGAATTTTATTTATTCATGCTCTCAAATCCAAGCCTAATGCCTCAGAGGAGAAGCAAATGAAAGAGAAGTATAAAGTGAACGGGGAGGGGTGTGTGTGGAAGAAATGCAAGTAATTGATTGATAGACTTTTCAGGTGCTTTGCTGGGAGGCCCCGGAGGTAAAAGCCTCCCTTTGACTCTCAGACTCAAAGCCATCGATCTCCTCTCAAAACTCTTTCTGTGCTCGCACAGCCACGGGTGGGTGTTGCTGTGTGTGATGGACGACGCACATCGGCCTGATCAAAAAGAGCACGTCTGTATGATGGAAAAAACCACAAGCAACCAACCCCCCCAGGGCCTTTCCCTCTGGGCACTTTCCAGCCGCTCTGCCCCAGCCTGGAGCGCTGCAGGGGGTTGGGGTGACCCAAGGGCAGGACCCGGTCCTTGGCCTTGTTGAACCTCATCCCACTGGCTGTGGTCCATTGATTCAGCCTGGCCAGATCAAAGGCATTTCCTACTCTCTGGAGTTACCATCATCCTTACCAGACATAAACCCTGTTACCAACTACTCAGGGCAGTTTAACAGGATGCAATGCGTAAGGCCTTATGAGCAGCACGTGCCCTGGCAACACCGAGCACTGGCAGCCAAGAACCCTCTGCGAAGCCCAACACCAGCAGACAGCAAAATCAAACAGCGGCTTCATTCCTTTGCTAAGTTTTCCGCTAATGACCTGGTTGTTTGAGGCGATTCTGAGGAGCCGCAGATTCTGTGCCTCACAGCTCTGCTCTTCCACAAGCGCCTGCAACTCCAGTGCTGATGTCAGCTCTGGCAATGGCCCTATCTGCCTGATGCAAGGAGACATGACTTTGGGCTAATTCATTCTTTTGGAAGCTTTTTTTCTCAGGGCTTTTGCCCCCGTTCTCTGAAGAAAGAATAGAAGTCAGAGCAGCCAAGAAGGATGAAGGGATTTCAGGAGCATTCCACGAGGCAAATCTACAGCGACACAAAGTCTCCATCACCAGAAGAGGGTCCTGCCATCCCTCCCTGGCTTGTCCTCACCTCAAACCTTTGTGTGACGAACCATGCTGGCAAAAAACCAGAAAAATTACTCCTAGAAATCCCAATTCCATCACTAAAAGAGGTGATTGACAGCCCTAAGCCTTATGTTTTATGGCCACCAGCATTCCCAGCCCTACTTGGAAAGCTCCAGGGGGATCACAGTTTATTCTGCGACCGCTCAGAGCAGCCCGAGAGGAGATAAACAATTTAATTTGTTGCTATCTTCTCTTACCCATTTGAATAAAAACAGCACATGGGGTAAAAAGCAGAGATGTCTTCTGATTCCTTTCCCTTTGGGGATGATTTAACACCCCTGAAACCTCCGGCGCAGAATCCACCCAGCGAGGCCCAGCGCTGAGGTGTATAAAATATTCCAAGCAAATAAAATATACAATAGGAGGTTAAAAGGAATAAAAGCAATCAGGCACGCGGCTACTAATGAATTCAATAGCAGCAGAGCCCATTTCCTTCTGCTGGTTTTCTATAAACAATTTACCGAATAAATGTATTTTTGAGGTATACAAATTGGTCTGGATTGAGACGCTTGATAAACAGTTTCTGGGTAAAGACGGGCTATGAAAGCCTTCGAGTACTTCCCGAAATGCGAATATATTTGCACACAGCCTCACTTTGAAAGGAGATGGAGTGTTTCGCGCTGGGAGTGAGTTAAAATCCTGCGTGAGGTTTGTGGGAGAGAATGATGGTGGAGCTGGAACGAAACCCAGAAGACTGTATATAATAGATAGAGACGCACGGTGCCAGTTGGTTCAACGCTACAGATATAGGTATTATTATGGGAAGAGAAAACATCAATAATAAAATAACGGGTATCCAGGTGGGAAGTTTATTCCAGTTCAATCTGGTAAAGTTGAACTGATTTTGTCGTGGCTTTGCTGGTTTGCTCCAGTTACAAATCATAGAATGGTTTGGGTTGGAAGGGACCTCAAAGATCATCCAGTTCCAGATCACCTAGAGCAGGGACATCTCCCACTAGATCAGGTTGCTCAAAGATCCATCTAACCTGGTCTTGAACACATCCAGGGATGGAGCATCCACAGCTTCCCTGGGCAACCTGGGCCAGAGTCTCACCATACTCAGAGTGAAGAACTTCTTCCTCATTTCTGTTCTCAATCTCACCTCTGCCAGTTTGAAGCCATCACCCCTCATCCTATCACTACAAGCCCTTGTAAGAAGTCCCCCCTCAGCTTTCTTGTGGGCCCCCCTCAGATCCTGCAAGGCCCCCAGAAGGTCTCCCTGGAACCTTCTCTTCTGCAGGCTGAACAACCCCAACTCTCTCAGTCTGGCCTCATAGGAGAGGTGGTGCAACACCCCAGCTTCACCACTATTTTAACTCAAAATCACACTTAAACTACTGGGGGTGCTGTTGCAATTTCCAAAAGCCCCTAAATTGTGGTTTTTTCCCCCTGTCTGGCTATTTGATGGCTGTCAAATATTTGATGGGTGTCTTGTAGAGCTGACCAGGGTAAGTGGTGTTTGGCCGGGCAGGTTCATGTCTCAGTGAGGTAGCCCACTGGCCCTGGGACGTGGAGGATGCTCTCAGCACCACACCATCACCTACAATACACAATATCTGGTTTAAGAGCTCTGGAGGAAGAGCCACAGAGGAGAAATGATGAAATCCAGCTTGTGATTAACATGATCTTACCCTACAACGTCTGAGAGGCAAGTAAAATGACCCACCGTATAAGAACGGCTCACTCTGACATCCCTCCTGTCCCTCGGAGAGGTTTGTAGAAGTCTATAAACCAGAAACCAGTGGGGAAAGGAGCCCAGGAACATAACGAAATTCTAACACTGGAGCCACGACAGTGGGAAGAGCAAAGGACGTTGCTTAATGCAAGAAATATGCATCAAGATGGCAAAATTCAAGCTGCCACCATCTCCTGGGGTGGCTGGTGGCAGAGGCAACGTGGTACTGGCACCAGTAAGATTCCCCGGGGCGTGAAGGAGGAGTGTACGAAGGCACCTTTGGCAACCTCTAACTCCTAAACCCATCAACTCTTGCAAATAAGATAGAGACTCGCGGTGTTTTGATAATTCCACGAGAGCCTGTAGACATTATGCTAATTCTTGGGGAGCGCTGTGAAGAATAAGGCCAGGACACCGAAGGCAGGGAGTTTATAATTGCTTTTTAATATATTTTTCAGAATTCATTGTGCATGCGCTATCTGTCCCAGGGGCTGAGCTGGCAGAGGGGACAATGTCAGGTGGAATAAATAGGATCTCATAACTTTAGTCATTCTGTATTAAATAGCGTCGAGCCGCACAATAAACAGAGGGACCGGGAAGCACATGCAATAAGGAAATAATTCAAGCACTGCGCATGCAAATCTTTCCCTCTCAGATCACCCTCATTAATCACCTCCTGCTCATTTATACACTTAAAGAAGCTATAAACAAAGGCAGAGATGGTTCCTCTCATTATTAGTTTTTTTATTGAGTTAACTTCCAGAATATTTTATAATAATAGTCACAGCTGGTGATGGAGTTGCCTGCTTCAACCAGCTCATAAAGCTCCCCCTGCTCCTCCTGTCTCTTTGTAATATAGGTGGTTATACGGAGATTATGAAGCTTATGGAGTCAAAAGAGGGAGGCGCGATGGCAGCTCTGTCATTTCTCCTGCCTTTGGCATGTTCAGGGCTTCAGCAGGCACCTGGGGTTCCACATTTTGCTATCAAGACAAAGAAGCTGGGGAGAAGGGAGAAGGGAGATGGATTGCAGTGCCAAATCCAAAGCTCAGTAAGTTGTTCATTTGTGAAAACTTCCTGAAACCTCTGTACATCTGTAGCCTTCCTCAAATATTAGGAGAAAAGCTGAGAAGAAAACAAACCCCCTTTTTCCCTTGGCTGAAAGACTTGGAGCACTTGGGACCACACCAGGACTACGGCACAGAGATGCTGTGACTGCATGCTGATGTGGTGATGATTTTTAGATCCAGCAGGCACTTTTCTGCAGCCTACATCACTAGAGGAAAGGATTTTTGATTTTTGGTGACACTCTGGGGTGAGGAGCACAAATCTGGTGGTTGTTGAGCCTGGAGAAAAGGAGGGTCAGGGGAGACCTTCTTGCTCTCAACAACTCCCTGAAAGGAGATTGGAGCCAGGGGGGGGATGGTCTCTGCTCCCAAGAAACAAGAGACAGGACAAGAGATAACAGCCTCAAGTTGCACCGGGGGAGGTTTAGGTTGGAGCTGAGGAACAATTTCATCCCCACAAGGGTCCCCCAGGCCTGTCCCAGGCTGCCCAGGGCAGGGGTGGAGTCCCCATGATGCCTGGAGGGGTTTCCAAGCCGTGGAGATGTGGTGCTGAGGGACATGGGGTAGTGGTGCTCTGTCAGGGCTGGGGCAACAGTTGGACTCCATGATCTTCAAGGTCTCTTCCATCCAAAACAATTCTACGACAGGGAAATACAGGCAGCCCCATCCCGCAGCACCACCTCTCAGAGCCCTCACCCACTCCTTGCACCCACCTCTACCCCTCTCTCCCTTCACAGTCCCTAAATCCCAGCCAATATATCTTGGAATGCCTCCTCCATAACTCTGCCAAGGAAGAAGATGAGGCGATGTTAACTCAGTCTAATATGATCCTTGCTAATAAATTCCATTAGAAGCTGCTGGAAGCGAGCGACTCTGCGCCGCTGCGGAGCGTCAGGTGGTTGGCAGCGCCGACGTATATTTGAGGGAACTTATCATCTAATTAGAAAGGATAGAGCATATTTTTTCAGTGTGGTTACACGTGGTAATGAAGCGTGCAGAGAGCCACACAAGATGGATAGGCTCTTTCACTGCTGAAGCTGAAAACTTGCTTAACTTAATAGTCTATTTATTACATTTATTCCCCGAGCGTACACGGCCGGGCTAATATCCAACAGCTCATCCCATGCTGTGCAATTAAAACCACCATGACGTTGTAGGACTGGCTAAGGCTGGGAGCGGGGTTTAAACACCTTGGGAATAAGCTGAGGTTAAAGGTTGGGGCTACACGGTGCTGCGAAGCACTTTCCCTTCCCAACAGCACTGCTGAGAAAATGAGTTTTGTCCATTCTTGCTTTTCTTTTACAGAATTTGGTGCAATGACATCGGAACAGGCTGCCCAGGGAAGCGGTGGAGTCACCAACCCTGGAGGTGTTCACAGAATAGCTAGATGCGGTGCTTCAGGACAGGGTTTAGCGGTCGTAATATTGGGTTGACAGTTGGACTTGATCATCTTAGAGGCCTTTTCCAACCTTATCACTCTAGGACTCAGGACGAGAGGGCACAGCCTGAAGCTGCACCAAGAGAGGTTTAGGAAGGATATTCAGAAGCTCTTCCTCAAAGAAAGGGTTATAAAGCACTGGGATGGGCTGCCCAGGGAGGGGGTGGAGGCACCGTCCCTGGAGGGGTTTAAGGCCAGACTGGATGCCACACTTAGTGGCAGGGTTTAGCTGCGTGGTGGTGGTAGGTCCTAGGCTGGACTCGATGATCTCAGAGGTCTTTTCCAGCCTTAATAATTCTATGATTCTGTGATTCTATAGAAGCAGATCACTCTACCCCAGGGCATTGCAACCCCATCTGGGGGACACAGGCGCATCCTTCTGCACCGCACCCCAAAATAGGAGATTTCTGCACAAGGTCAGGGAGAAAATTCTGCTGAAAACCAGTTTATGGCGGGAATGCCGCATCCAGCCCTACTTAGCCACTCTTAATCCATTTGTCACAACAATCGCCGGAAAACTTTTCTCTCCAGCGCCTCCAGAGCTGAGAGGGAGGAATGAAAAGTAAACTTATGCGAGGACAGAGGTTTAAGCATCCCATTAAGATTAACTTATCTGCAGTAATTGACTTAACTAGGGGATTTTAAATGCTTTTCAAGGTTTTTTGGAAGGCGGTTTTGCAGCAGCCAGCAGTAAAGATGCTCCTCAGAAAGAAAAAAATTATGTCTATAGCGCGAGAAGTCCATAGCTAAGACTTTCTAAGGCAGTGATTCCAGGGGATTTAATAAGAATGTAATTTGTATAATTAACCATTCATCACTGTCACTTTCATTAAATGAATGCCAGAAATATTACCTTCACCAGCACGACCTAACAGGATTGGAATATATTATGTGAAAAATGAACACTCAGTAGGGTATTTTTTTTGTGTGTGTCTCTCTCTTGCTTTCCCTGCCTGGGCTCCGGCTGTCAGGAGGAGATTTGCAAGGCTGTGAAATAATTTAAACAGTAGTAAATGAAAACGACTGAGGAAAATGTGTGGATTTTGGTAACTAACCCTCATCATTATGTATGAAAGTTCAAGTCAAAATGTTTTCGCTCGCTGGCAAAGTAAAAGTCTGGAGGAGCTCCCATCGGCAGGGCTGTGGGGCTGGGGAGGCATCTGCTGAGGTTCTTGAGGTGGGGTGAAAGCAGCTGAGAAATGGCTTTTTTTGGGGAAAAAGTCCCTTCCCAAATACTTAATTTTGGTGATTTCTATTTTGGGAGCAGCGGGATGAATGACAAGAAGGTTGGAGAAGCAACATTATGAGAGCATAGGGTGTATTTCTGATTCACTGCTGTTGGGTATGGATCCTTTACCTCCAAAAATCGCCCCATTTCTCCTAGGGAATAACAAAGGAAGATTGAGCAATCTGCTCTAGTTGAGGATGTCCCTGCAGGGGTGTTGGACTGGATGACCTCGAAAGGTCCCTTCCAACTCAAGACATTCTCTGATTCTCTGATTCCTGGGCAGGTCTTGGAGCTTTCCCATTGATCAGCCGTTAGAGGGCAACATCACACAAATTCACCATTCCATCCGAAAAAACCCACCCAACCCATACCCACAAGAGACTGGGGAAGGATTGACATTTTTACCCTTGGACAAGTTTAATCATCTCTTCAGACATGAGAAACGGGGAGGAACCTGGAAGGTAAAGTTGGTTGGGTTGCTTTTTTTCCTGCTCTCCTTTGGGTTTCTGCACCTTCGTCTCGTTTGAAATGTAAACGAAGGTTCTGTGAGAACGTTCATTTAACGGGTCTTGGTGGCTGTGATCACAAGGAGGAGGAAGGAAGCGGTGGAGGAGCAGCTAGACAGACAGATGGGCTGCTGGAGAGATGAAAGGATGTTTGCGGACCAAGAAGCCGAGCGTTTCTAGATGCTATTTGGGATAAATTCCCCATCAAGGCACAGTGGAGACTTCAGCTTCATTATCATTAAGAGCGAGCAACAAAAATAAATACCGGTGATATTTAAAGAAGGTGAAACCTCAACACATCGACAGTATCAGCCTCCGAACGGCACCAGCGAATGGTTGCAAATTCCGCCTTGCAAAAATTCTCATGAAAACACAAAATTGCTCTTTTTTTGGGGCTTGTTTTCAATATGATGCAAAGTTTTTGCAGAAGCCGAGTCGGTTGCTCCTGTGGCCCTCCCCATAGAGCTGACAAGGAGACCTCGAGACACCTCAGGAGCAAAGTGTGCCCTCTCTGTCCTCACCATGTCTCCAAGAGTCCGTGGTATATTTTCAAGACAATCTCATTTTTTTTCCTCATTTGCAACTATAGTGTTGCTGCTCTCTGGCTGAAAAACCCTGAACACATCAACATTTCAAGTCAAAATGTCAATTCAAAACTAACATTTCCTTTTAATTTCCAGATAAAATGTCATGGCAGGTTATTTTTGGTTGGGAGAAGAGACAGAAAGCTTAAAAATCCACAGGGTCTAAATATAAAAAAAGATAAGCCCAAGTGAGGAGATTCTTTTCCTACTGCATTTCTACACATGAGCTTGAGACAAACCCCCTCATCTCAAACCCCTTTAGATTTCCTGTGGCAAGAGCAACAATCTTCTCACCAAAGAACGTCCCAGGACTAAGATTTTTCTGCTTCAAATTTCTCCTGGGGCAAATGTGGAGTTTCCATCTGTGGAAACACCTTCACCTTGTCCCATCCCTAAACAGCGTCTTGGACTTTCACCCCTAAAATATAACAGGGAACCCTTGGCACTTCCCCAACACCTCCTGTGGTGCCTGTAGAGCTCCTCACCCAGCTTCCTGAGCTCTCCACCACCTTGTTTGCCTGCAGCACTACAGACCCAGCCAAGGGCTTGAGGGCCAAGTCTACAAACAGCTCCTACACAACTGGTGGCATCAACCCGAGGCACAGAGTTGGATCCAAAGAGTAACTCACCACATCGCACACAGCAAGCTTGGTTTAGAGGACATCTCAGCCATCCCTGTGCTGCCCCATCATGACATCCAGAAGACCCCAGGTTGCATGTCCCCTTAGAGTCGCTTGACTTTGCCCGAGGTCTCGCAGAGTCAGGTAGGGAACCTGTCCTGTTGCCTCGCCTCCCAGCTGCAGCAATGACCATGAGGCTTACTCCAGCAGCAGCGAAATTTACAGAATCACAGAATCACTTTGGTTGGAAGAGACCTTGAAGATCATCAAGTCCAACCATTCCCCCAGCACTGTCAGGGCACCTCTAACCCGTGTCCCTCAGCACCACATCTCCACGGCTTGGAAACCCCTCCAGGGATCAGGGGGACTCCACCCCTGCCCTGGGCAGCCTGGGCCAGGCCTGGGGAACCCTTGACAGTGGGGAAGGAATTGTTCCTCAGCTCCAACCTCAGTCTACCCTGGGGCAACTTGAGGCCGTTTCCTCTTGTCCTGTCTCTTGTTACTATTCCCAGCGCCACACAAGCCAGACGGCAACATCAAGGCTGCCTTTAAAATCTTTATGATTTCACCATCACAGGAACACACGTTGATTTGCAAGACGATGATTATTATTATTATTACTACTTTATTTCTGTTTTAAATCCAGGAAGGAAGGCGATGGGAAGGCAAAGTTTATGGCGTCAGATAAAGCACCAAGGAGAAGCAGAAAGCAGGACGCTACGGAATGTTTACAAGGTCTATCTCTTTGTGCGTGTGTTCCTGGCTCCCCACGTCTCTCTGCTGTCAACCCCAGCACGCCAACAACCCTCTTGATTAAAGACGTCAGGCAAGAGGAAAGTGCTGACGGCAGAGCAGGAGCAGCAGCGGCGGCCCCCCCGACCCCAGCTCGGGCATCACGCGCCGTCAGCTGCCATCCCAAGCAGCGAGTCAAACCCAAACAATGCAACGTCAGGGTTGACCTGTCGCACGGGGACGTTAACGGGCCTGTCAGCCCTGGTGGGGCTCGCGGCGGGAGGGAAAAGCCAGGATGGGTGCAGGGAAGGACCACACATCGCTCCGGTATTACCCCAGCGATGCTCCAGTATTGCTCTGGTATTGCTCCGTCATCGTTCTGGCATCATCCCAGCATCACTCTTGAGGCCAATGGAGGACGGAGGATCCTCCAAGGATGGAGGAAATTTCGGGAAGCCTCAGTTTCATCGTCAAGAGTGAAGGATGGAGTGAGAAATAAATACGTGAAGAGATGAGAGAGAAGAATTTATTGCCTGCTAAAGGTGCAGAGCATTTAAATTTGAGAGATAAATAATTTTATTTATGTTGATGTCAACGTAAAGAAGATACACGGCTTTCTGAAGAATAACTCCCATCACCTCAGGCTGGTCAATGCTGAAAGGCACTTAATGATTCCAGGTTTATTATTTTGATTTCTTTTTCTCTCCTATACAGGGAGATGGATGCGCACTAACGGCACCGGATTGTCAGAGCTGTAAATTAGGAGAGCGGGCAGAGATCGTTCCAGACCCCACCTCTCTGCCTCCTGAGCTGCCTTGTCAAACTTCTCCCAAAGTCAAGCTGTGGTTTTTCCCTTCTCAGATAAAATCCCTTTCCCTGTTTGAAGACTTTCAATAAATTCTTCTTTTCCCACTTCTCGTGATGGGACGTAAAGGGTATTATTGACTGTGATGAGGAAAATGGAGAAAAAAGAGGCTAGAGTGGAACCAGGGGTAAAGGGGGGAAATATATTCAGAAAAAAAGACCACGAAAAAGCCTTGTGGATTTATATGACTGGAAGTAGCAACGTTGTGGAGACCTTTCTGCTGCTGTCAACAGCTCATTTTTGGTGGAGCTGGGGGAAATGACAATAAACAAACCAACCAGGGTGGGAAAAAATAGCAGAAAGGAGGAGGAAAATAATAAAAAGGAGAATAATGACATAAATAAGCCGTGGTTGAAATGATCAGTGGGGCGAACGCACCCTGGACTGTCTCTCCAGCCTTATCTGGCAGCACCACTCATGCATCTAATCGCAATTAAATTGCAGTGAGAGGTTGTAATCCAGCCCCGAAAGAAAGAAGTGGAAATACAAGCGGCCCCGGGGGGACGCAAGAGGTTGGGGGATGAGCGTTGCTATGCTTCCAGGGGGGCTGAAACAGGGAGGTGAGAGGAGATCGCTGCTGGGGGAATTCCTGCCAGAGCTGGGAAGCGCCGCAAAATCCTCTGTAGCAGCCTCTGGAGCTTGTTTCCATCGAGGACCGCTTAAAGAGCATCGGGGTTGGTGTGTGAGCGTCTCCCTCCCAGCGCGCCACAGTCTGCCACGTATGGCAAATAAACAAACGCACCCTCCCACGTCCCCTCTGCACGGCTTGGATGCGAGCGGGAGCCGAGTGAATGGTGCCAGAGCAAACTGCGCCAGGACGAGCTTTGTCTGAGGGAAGATCCATCAGATGGGCAGCTTCTCGCTCGCTTTGAGGGCATCTTTCGATAGGAGAGGAGATGGGAATGATTCTGCAAGGTCTGAGAGCTGCCTGGGTCCAGGCTGCTGTCCCTAGACTGTCACATACACCAGTATGCCTCAAATTCATAGAATCCCAGACTGNCCTCCCCTCATCAGAGAGGTCTGGGGGGCTGAGCTGGAGGTGCCCTTTTATTTTATTTCCCCATCTCCCCAGATATATGTATGTACAGGACAGAAATGAGTCCTCAGGCTTCGGGTCTTCACCTTCAAGTCTGAGTATGAAGCAAAGGATTTTGCCGGGGCCATTAAGATTTAACAAGAGGGAAAAGAACCCAACCCAGGCTTGGGTGTCAAACGTGGTTTTCCTTCAAAAGCTGTTCCCATCCCACCTTTGCTGAGAGTTTGGTGTCATCTCAGGAACTGGGGGAAAGTTTTCACCCAATTTATCTCCTTTATTTTGAAGGAAAGAAAAAGCTGACACAGGACTTTGTGAATCATCCAAGTGCTCTGTTTTCATACATATATATATATATTATTATTTTTTCTCCCTAATTCGGAAACCTCAACAAATGGCCAGTGGCAATGTTTTCCAAACGAAGCGACTGTAATGAAAACTAAACTGTTGAGAAATAACCCCCCGACGCTGAAGTGAAATGTGCTGTTGGTTGTTGTTGTTTTGTTTTTTTAAAAAAATAAAAAGGGAAAAAAAGGTGTGAGCCATCCAAAAACATTCCTATTTAACTCCTCAGCACATCAAGTACTGAAAATAGAAACCTGATCAATGCCAAAATAATGATTTTGATTGAAATTGGGTTGCAATGAGTCATTCCCTTTGCCTTGGGAGCCTCCAGCCCTCCCTGCTCTCAGCAAATGTGCTTGAAAGAGTCCCCAGTGAGCTGGAGAAGCCCAGAAATCACCAAACCTCACCCCAAATCTGCCTCTCAAGGATTTTCCTGAGATTGGGTTGCCTCGAGCCCATTCTCATAGGAAACGCAGGAGAGATGGGACATCATGGAATGGGTTTGGCTTGGAAGGGACCTTAAAGATCGTAGAATCATACAATGGTTTGGGTGGGAAGGGATCTCTACAGGTCATCGAGTCCAATGCCCCTGTAGGGAGCAGGGACATGTGCAGCTAGAGCAGGTTGCTCAGAGCCTCATCAAGCCTGACCTTCCGTATCTCCAGGGACAGGGGCTCCACCACCTCCTTGAGCAACCTGCTCCAGTGTTCCACCACCCTCACGGTAAAGAACTTCTTCCTAACATCCAATCCAAATCCAGCCTTCTCTAGTTCAAAACCATTGCCGTAAAGATCACAGAACCACAGAATCATAGAATTGTCTTGGTTGGAAAACACCTGTAAGACCATCCAGCCCCATCACTAACCCGACACCACCAGGCCCACCACTAAACCATGTCCCTCAGCACCACATCTACCCAGCTTTTAAACACCACCTGCCAACACAGACCCATTTGCAGGGCCAAATCCAGCTGCTCTCACCGTGGCACTACCCGGGCACCCCTGGGTGCTCTCCCAACACACGGATGGGGTAGGATGGGGTAGGGGGTGGGGAATGGACTCTAACCCAAAAAGCCCCATCAGCATCTTTCCCGCTTCCTAAAAGTCCGAACAATCACGACGCTGTAATTCGGGCACAAACGGCTGAGGCTGGGCAGCGCATCGCCAGCGGAACGGCTCCTCGGCACAGCGCAGATGGGAGGGAGAGGGTAATCTTCTGGAAAAGCCTCTAATTGTCTGCCCACACTAATAATTTCAGTGAGCGCTTCCCCCCCCCCCCCCCCCCCCCCCCCCCATACACACACATATATCCCCTCTGCCAGCTGNCTCCCCGTGTATAATTACACCGCTCCATCTGTCTATCAGCAGGTTTTTTACAGCTCCTTATGGCAGCCGCGTTCTCATCCTTGCAGCCAGACGAGGGGTTTTGGGGGGGGTTTTGGGGATGATTTAAGGATGCTTCTGACACAAGGCTCTGGGGAGAGCAAATCCTTCTCCCAGGCCAGCTAAGACTCTATTACACCAAAAAAATAGTCGTATAACAGCTACGAGTTCTGTTTCAGTGCCAAAGCAGGAGATGCAGAGGGGGCTGATTTGTTTTCAGCACTTTGCTGTTGCTTTAGGGTTGTGTTTGGTTTTTTTTTCTTTTCTCTTCAGGAAATTCTCCTTTTTTAATCCGTTCCCAGTAAATTTGGCTGCTCTGCAACAGCTTGGCGCCACTGGCTGAGATGAAAACGCTCCTGGGAGTGCTGGAGCTTTATAGGCATAAGGCAGAGAGTCCAGGAGGGTTATTTTACATGTACGACACAGTTTGGTTTAGTTTCCTCTCTTCTTCTGCCTCTTTCCAGTGACAAGCACATGAGGATGCTCCAACCGGGGAGGTTGGGCATTGTGGGGTTGCCTTCAGCCCCCATCCCATGGGAAATCCAGGTAAGGTGGGAAATCATTGAATGGTTTGGGTTGGAAGTGACTTTAAAGATCACCTTGTTCCACCCCTCCTGCCATGAGCAGGGACACCTCCCACCAGATCAGCTTGTTGAAGGGCCCGTCCAACCTGCTCTTGAACACTTCCAAGGATGGAGCATCCACAGCTTCCCTGAGCAACCTGGGCCAGTGTGATGAGGCAGGGTGGATTGTTTCAAATCCACAGTGGGGCTTGGGGAAGCACAAGCCGAGCGGTGGTACCCAAGCAGTGGCATCTCCCCCCGGGCAGGAGCATCCCCCACTGGGGTTCTGCCATCAACAGGCGTGTGCCAAAATTGGGTCTTTTTTTCCCTAAACCACCTTGGCTAAATCAACACAATTATGTTCTGGCTGCTGTGTTGCAAGCAGGGAATCAAGCGTGGCAAGAAGGTAGGTTGAAGATAGTCAGAAAAAGAACGACCCCAGAAGAAAATGTAGTTTTTACCAACTTTGCTTTGACTGAAACTTTCCAGAATCAGCTTGTTTTACCCTCAAAGGTGACCGTGCTCCCGTCAAGCCTGTGTCGACACCGTGACTTGACAGATTCTCCTATGACTGGGCTTTTTGAGAGCTTGCTTTTCATCCAACCCCAAGTTATTCAAGCTTGCTTTTATTTATTTTTTTTCTCCTGGGATAGCAAACTTCAGAAGGAATTCTCTTAATCCATACAACTAATTGGATGCAACAGCTCTCGCTGACTATCAATAATAACCCGGGCAGAGCCTAGTGATCTAATGATATCGTGATCTAACACTTTCTGGCAGCGATGCCCAGGAGCTCCCAAAGCTCCAGGGATGCTCTAGAGACAACGGTTTATTCCTCCCCTTGACGTGTGCTCCTGTGGAGCTGGGACAAGACCCCAGCTCTCTCTTTTTTTGGAGAATCACACAAAACATCATCTACCTCTCATGAGTCGAAGGTCTGGATTCCCTGCCCTGGGTGGTGTGTCCTGTCACGTGGCTCTGAAGCCGCGAACGACGCTCTCCATGCACACACTCATCTTCCCAGCCCATATATACATATATATATATTTATCCCTCCAGTCTCCAGGCTTTTTCCTCTCCCCCACCTCCCCACCCCCCGATAATGTTTATCACATTTTCTCCTCGCAAATTACAGCTCTGCCTTGCTTTTGAAAGCCACCAAATGAGCCTGGGAAGTCAAGCATTGGAGAGTATCGAGAAAGCTGAAATAAATAATATCGAAATAATGATCCTCTAATAGCACAGACTGTTTGTTGCCTTCGGTTACTTTTCATTTTTTGCCTTTTTTTTCCCGCTCCTTGCTGTTGTTTGTGCTAAAAGAGCACCCGGTTGGGATCCTTGTTTCCCTCTTAAAAGCTGCATTAAAGTGGGAGCAATTAAATTCCGATTAAAGGCAGCAGTTGCTCCCCTGCCCGGCCTCCTGTTTCCTCACAAGGCGAAAATACACCAAACAATGACATTTTAAAAGGCAACGCTGACCCTGGAAGAACCAAACTGTCTGGTTAATGGAGCAGGGAGCCTTTCGCCTTCGTGTCGGCGACACAAAACTTCAGCCGGAGCAATTGTGGCAGCTTTTGACGGAACTCCTTATGCTCCTCTAGGTGCCACGGACACACGGGATGCTCAGAGGAAGTGTTGGTTTCCCCCTCCTATGTGTTTCCAGCAGCTTCTTCCCAGTGCTGGATGTGATTTTTAATAAATAACTGAGCAAAAGGTGATCGGGAGGAGGATGCTCAGTGGACACGGGGCTGGTGCTGGTCAAACCACTCTTTAACAAAAAGCAAAGGAGCCCTTCAAGCTCCCATTAGCACGAGTGTGAATAGGAGCTGGGGGAAATCATTCCTTAAGTGGCATTCTCAATGAATAACCATCACCTTTCATATTTATTAAGGCACAGCCTCCTCTGTCTGCGCCCGGAGATGCGGGCTGGGAACTCCCACCGCGCCAAGGAAAAAAAAAAACCACCCACATGTAATTAAGTGTCGTGAGTAAAGAGCTGATTTAGATTTAATAAGAATGTTATTCTAAGTCAAACAAATGCCAATTGATTATTAAGAACCTCATTACTGGAGCGTAACACCTGTCACCGCCAGGTTTTCCTCGTCTTTTTTAGCCGCAGACTTGTTAAATCTCAATAAATAGCCTTTTAATAATTAATTAACATTTAATTAATAGACAATAACAGTTGAGAAAGGTTGGTGTAGCCTTCTGTATTGAGTACAAGCTGCTTGGGAGCCGAGACACGAAGCAGAGCGGGGCTCGAGCACCTGTCTGCAGCGGAAAGACGCATGACAGGACAAGGGGGGATGGTTTGAAACTCAAAGAGGGAGATTCAGATGGGAGAGAAGGAAGAAATTGTTGATGCTGAGGGTGGAGAGAGCCTGGCCCAGGTTGCCCCGAGAGGTGGTGGCTGCCCCATCCCTGTCCCCATTGCAGGGGAGGTTGTTGGGGGCTCTGAGCAACCTGCTCTAGTTGCAGATGTTCCTGCTCCCTGCAGGAGGGTTGGAGTAGATGACCTTAAAAGGTCCCTTCCCATCCAAATCAGGCAAGAGGATGGTTTGAAGCACCCCTTGAGATCAGACCCTGGACCTGAGATGACTGAGAGGATGCAGCTGAACTCTCTGCCCACTGCAGCACCTCTCTGAGGCGTAGACAACCCTGGAGATGCTGAAATGCCTCATCGAAGCCTTGCCAAATTTTCCAGGGCTTGAGGAACTAAAACCACAGCAGCCAAAAATAAACAAACAACTCCCTCAAGGAATTCGAGAGATTTGTTTCAACACTTGAAAAAAATAACCAGGTGGCCTTTTCCCCCTTAGTTTACTTTTCATTTCAAATTATCCCTCACTCTTAGCAAAACCTGCAGACAAACACTCGTTGCTGAGAGGGAACATTTCATCCGGGAGTTGAGCAAAACGTTGCATTTGATCTCAACCTCTTTCTTTTTTGTTGTTCTCATTGTTTTTTTTACTGATTTGCTGAAAATCACAAAGACTTTTCCTTAGGCTCAACCCAAGGCAAATTACTCCCTAACCCCAGCTCCAGCTGTTGCTACAACCTCGAGTAACCTACAAAGCAGCTACTCACACAATTCCTTTACCCTCTTTGCAGGTGTCCTTGAACCCCCCCCTTTAACTCTAAGCCTCACTTGGCTGAAGACAAATTCACTTGGGGTTCAACAGCACTGTGAAAAAGTGGATGCATCACTGGGATTGAGATGGGTCTTTCCATCTGTGATGGTTCCCTGAACCTTACCAGGGTCTTTCGTCCTCCTGAGGCTGATGGGGATGACCTGATGCCCTTAAGTTCTTTACCGTGAGGGTACTGGAACAATGGAACAGGTTGCCCAAGGAGGTAGTTGAGGTCCCATCCCTGGAGACATTCAAGATCAGGCTCGACAAGGCTCTGAGCAACCTGATCTAGTTGAGGATGTCCCTGTTTACTGCAGGGGGTTTGGACTAGATGAACTTTAGGGGTCCCTTCCAACCCAAACCTTCCTATGATTCTATGAGTCCCTGATGATCTTGGTTCCAGGTGGAGATGCCCTCAAAGACTTTGTACCCAGCCCATTTTCCATCAGGCAGATTTGGCCAGCTAAGGGTTACCTTCTCATTTCCTTCCTGATTGATGCAAACTCCCGCACCACGTCCTAATAAGAAATCAGTTCCTGTCATCATCTTTATTTCTTATTCCGAGCTGCGACACTAAAACACTTCGCGGTGATTACAAATAGCAAAGTTATTTTTTGCCGAGCCTTCGCATCCCAACTTAATAGCACAGTGTAATGCCACCCCGCGCTGATGTGTGGCATATTTAATATCCATCCTTCTTAGAAATAACAGTGCTCTGAAATGAGACGGGGCTTTAGCGGCGGAATAATTAATGTGGATAACCATCACGAGTGCCACAAATGGAACAAATACAGATGGCAGTGAACCATGATGCCCTAATCCTCTAACCTGGTGTGACACAACTTCAAAAATTGAAACCCTTTTGCCCAGAGGCCGGTGCGGCAAACAAATAAAAAAAAAAAAAGAAAGGGGGTTTCTCTAATCGCATCATCCCTTCTTGGTCCCAGCCACCCAGCTGGCAAGACACAGGCTGTACTTACACTCCCAAGTCAGACAGATCCTGTGAGCATCATGCTCGCATTAGAGGCAGGTTGATGAGCACAAGGGTATTTATGGGTTAGATAGAGCAGCAGAGATTCAGCACCTGGATTTTGATACAGAATCATGGAATCATTTGGG
>WEIS01080383.1:0-14040 GCA_013389965.1 Todus mexicanus
GTGTGTATCTAGATACTGCATCTTGCAACAGGACTGCACCCAGTATAACTCTACATTTGAATTGAAGACGCAAAAATGGACTCTGATGCTCGGTGAGCTTAAGGAACGGTGACATGGAAGGGGCTCCCGGGGATGTGCTCGTCACCCCATTTCACCGCCAGAACATAGTCACCCCTTTCCTTGACAACATACGTTACATTGTACTGATGGCTGCCCAAATGCTTGATGGATACCTCTTCGCATGGGATTGTAGGTCCATGGACGCCAACTAACAGCATATTGGAACCTACAGCAAAAGAACACACTGTTAGCATTCCTAAGCTTCGATAAACAAGCATGGTTTTACCATAAAATATTAGCTCTGGAACACGATGATTTTGTTATTTTTAATTCACAGAGTGGTAGTCTGAGGTACTGCTTAGCTAATTTGGTATAAGGAGGAATTGGTTTAAAAAGCCTTCAACCTCATAGAGGCAAGGACTTATTTGTGCATCTTGACAGACCCGACAGGCTGCCACTATCTAACCAGAGCACAGGAGACACTAAGTGCTCACGAAAACAAGGAGGCACTGCCTCTCAAGTACTTCGTTGGAAGTTAATAGCAGAGAGCAGTTACCACGGCTGGGCTGTAACCCACCCACTGCAAAGCTCCCAGATGATGACGATCAGCACTCAAGGCTTAGGGGAACACCTGGCACCCTGTGCTACAATGCATCACGAGACTCACTTAAGTTCAGCAACCTGTCTGTTCTCATGCCATAACCCTGTGGTTTCTTTCAGGTACACTTGGCTCAGAGAAAGGCATTTGGAGAGGAACTGGCATCTTTACAGCCTCTCCATTAGGACTGATTTGCTGAGCACCATGCATAGCATTTAGAGCTTTTCTTTAGAACCACATCATCATCTCAAGCTCTGAATTTTAACTTTGCAAGTTGATTTAAGGCAAAAGATGTCCAGCTAAACCCCCCCGACATCCAGGTTGTTCCTGTACCCGTACCTGCTTTGCTGCAGTCCACAGAGAAGGAGCTTTTCTGACCCACAAAAGCCTTTGAGAGTCCTGCTCCCCGGGAAACCACTTTGCTAGCATCTGAAGTGGATCTGGGAATGGCACTATAGCAAGTTTCAGTCGATGACCTTGTCACTGACTCTACCAGGATGGAGGAAGTTTCGTTGGCACTGCCTGGGCTAACCAGTCGCTGTCCTGGAAACAGAAAAGATTTCAGCCATTCAGATTCACCCCATCTGAGATATTTACAAGGAGGTTTTGAAACCCTCCTAATGACTAGCATGCATTCTGCATCCAAAATGCACTTTAAGAGAGGAGCAATTTTCTACTTGGGTTTTTAAGCTGACATCTTCCAGCAACACTGGCAATAATCCCATCCCCTTGAGTGGCTAAAAGGACCACAGGAACTTCAGAATTCATTAAGCAAAGCTGGCCGCTTAAGAAGAGTTAATTGTGCTCCAATCACCAAATGCCGAAAATGACTCGAGTTGGCAGAAAAGCAAGTGCAATTTCGCAATATCCCATTTTGAAAGCAGAGCGTGACCCAGCCCAGGGGAGCGCAGTCCCTGACATCCACTCCCAAGAACACCACCATGCCACGGACACCAGGAGAGGGTTCACTAGCTCAGGGGCAGCACTAGAGATGAACTCCAGTCCGTGCTTAAACGCAGCACTGAAGAGAGAAAGAGCTTCCTAAAAGCCTCCCAGACATCAGTGACCTTTGGTTAGGTGACACCTGCACCAAAATGAGGCCAAGGTGGTATCACTTATGCTACAGATGAACAGGTTTCAGGCTTTGGGAGGCAAATGGGTAAACAAGTCATATTTCCCCACTGCCAATGACACTAGAGCTAGGTCAGGATTTAATATTCCCCCACAGAGTTGTTTCACAGCCCTCCACCGAGTCAAGCTGGCAAGCTCCATGACTAATGCAGCTGTAGCCTCTCCTGAAATCCCTCATCTAGGGTTTGGAGGTGATGGGGAGAAACATTTCACTTCTCATGGTTTTTTCTTTGGGGCACCTAGACCTGAATGCTGCACTACCTCGGAAGGACATATTCGCTGAATGACACCAACTACTTCAGGCACACAGTAAATACTGGTTAGCTTTTTACCTGTAACCTTTGCCTTGAAGGGGCTGCCCACTATGTGGTTAGGTCCACCATATTTAATTCCAATTAAATAGCTTCCTGGAGCCATGGGTGTGTACATGACTTTGTAACCTTCTGGAGTTTCCTGGCAGTCCATTTTCACCTTTGATGGCCCTTCAATTGTAACAGAGAGGGTACCTGGACCAGCCTTGGTCGTGTTAATGAAAAACTCCGACTGCAATCCTAGAAAGATGTAGCACAGTAAGACACACTCTTCCTCACACCCAATGTTACAAAAGCAGCCTGTTACAAAAAAGGAATGGGTAATTTGGTGCAAGACAAGGCTGCAGGCAGGGATGGACAGTGTGCCTCCCCCCAGCATCCTCACGCAGGCCAGCCCTGATGGGGAGCTCTGCACCCTGGCAGTCTCCCCACCGGCACCCTGGCTCCCTCCTCTGCTCACACCGTAACACCGTGGGGCAGGCAAGAAAAGGGATCAGGAGAGCCCTTCAGGACCAAAATGGAAGGATTTTCACATCAAAAGACTGGCTTAGAGAGAAAACTCTCAGAACAAGAGCCTTTCAATTGGGCATCGGAGCCCACGCCGACACAGCCTCCCGCATGGCTAAGCTTGGAGCCATCTCACTGCCTGGACCATAAATCAGCAGCAAAGAGCCCACAAGAAAGCAAGAGAGACCAGGGGCAGGAGATGTCCTGGGGGAGATGGGTGTTTGAACTGCTCGGCAAGAGGGCTCCAAGCAGTTTGTGGAAACAAAAGCTTGTTTAATTACAGCATCTGGTTAATGCAGCTGAATTATTGCTGCTAATACTAAGCCAATGACACAATGCCAGCAACACAGGAAAAAATTAAGCAAGGCTTTCAGCCCCCAAATAATTCAGTGTTGAACTCTGGCTTCAAGTATTTATGATCTTTGGGCTGTTGTATCAGGCACTGGTGAGGAGGAATAAAGAGCTCAAGCTCAACCCAAACCAGAACGGTTACAGGAAAGTTTACTACAGCAGTAACTGAAGCTGAGAGCAGTTGTTGTGATAAACTACGGAGAAGTTTCTGGCCTCTCCACACAAGAGGCTGCTGTGTCGCAATGCTGCAAGAACTCAGCTCCCACAGAGGACTGTACCATCCCTTCCAGTGCTTTAGCAGTAAATCTCACTGCCCAGGAGGTAAGGGAGGCAGCTTGCAATACACACTGCTCAATCAGAGGAAAATTAATTTCCAAAGCCAGCAAGCTTCACAGCTTCTCACTGAAGGCTTCTTGCTCCAAAAGTCACTGCTTTTTCCCTGTGCCCCAAATGAAAGCTCACATTGTTGGAGGCTGCAGACGCACACCCCTCCTGGGGGGATGTTTCAGGTGCTCAGCCACCAGCTATTGAAACCCCGACACTAGGTCATTGTTTAGAAACGCTGCTCAGCAGCTCCCAGGGCACTGAGCTTCTGGCAGCAGCTAGAATTCAACAAGGGGGCACAGAGTAAGTTTGCTGAAGTTAAACAGTCTATTTAGAGTAAAAACAACCCCAAGCACCTTTACAGATGGAGAAAAATTCCCCTGTCCCTGATGCATCAGTGGCTAGTATTAATGAGTGCTTTTGTTTCCACCTATTAAAGCAGCACAGGCTATAATATCTTCATTTTACATAGTATAGCCACATGTTTCCAAATCTAACTGCTTAGTTTCTCCAGAACAGCAGAAGCTTTGACTGAGTAACTGCAGATTTATTTGGTTTAGGTTTTGTTTGTAGGGGGTTTTTTCATGGAGAAAAAAAGGTATGAAATGGGATCCACAAAAGACAGCAATAGATAGTGTAAGAGGAACAAGCTACGTTGCACATCAAAAGGAGAAAAATATCAGTTTTACTCTTTACTTTACACATCTGTGTGTACGGACCAAGAAAGGACACAAATATATCAAAGCGAATATTCTGGAATGTTTTCATAATTTCTTACTAAGGCTGTAAATCACATAAATTGGAAAAAGAAACCCCATAACTCCACACCCGACATTCTTGAGTTGAGAACTATCAGATGGGGCACCCGTGGCAGATAACCACGTGTCAGATTTCCAAGAAGAGTCAGCGTTCATGCTGCACCTCAAGGACATACAGCACGCTACAAACAGAACAATCCACCACACTCCCTCAAGCTTACACACCATGAAATTTCTTAGAGGTGCAAGCACTGAAGAAAAGGTAACTGCATAACCTCATCCCTGTTTCATTAACAGGGGTACGCAAGCTAAACAAGATTCCTTCAGCTAGACCACCAACTCAGTATCTGTATTCACAAAAGCCTCCAGCCTTTGCAGACATCATGTTCATGCGTGGAAGGGAGCCAGAGCATCTCCGGTGCTCCAGGGGACCACCGACATGGAGCTAAGCTAACTGGCAGTCACAGCCCAGCTGCTAACCAGTTCAAGTGAACTCGTGCTGCAGTTGCTGGTTTACAGAGGTTTTAAGTTCGTTAAAGCTCAGGATAGCCTGCAGGCTCATTGACTGATGGTTATAAAGCTTGAGGAGCATGCGAGAAAGCAAAATTAGCCTGTGCCCAGGTCAGCAGAGAATGTGGGTTAGTTCAGCTGCCTTAGCAGGGAAGGTCATGTAAAAATACGCCTAGGAACAGCTTCTCTCTCAGGAAGCCAGAGCACAAACAGGTCTGTATCAGGGCTGTAAAAGAAGGGTTACCCGTGGTGCCGCTCTCCAAGCCGGATCCATATGCCGTGACAAGCGTGGGATTGCCCGCCTGCCCGGGCTCGCCAACACGTACTTTGAAAGGGCTGCCCACGACATGGCTTCCGTTGAACTTGACGTCAATTGAATGGATGCCATTCTCATGGGGGATGAACCGAACGGCGTACTTGTCTGCAAGAGAGAAATGGCTTTTCTGATATATCAGAGATAGCAACAAACCAGTAGAACAGTAGTCAAGCCCCACACAGGGCTCGTTAGCAACCCAAGCAAGGCTTCTGTAACATTTTGACGTATTGTGGTTGCAGCTTAAGCAAAATCAGCTATGCAAGCTGCTAAGCTCATATTTAAGTAGCAAAACGCTGTATTTATCACAGGAGGTGTCACGGGTTGCATTTTCACCTTGTCTACTAAGACCTGATCTCAGCTGTCATCTAGTCTGCAGGGTGAGTTTTGGGGTTATTTGCCTCACATGTGCACTAAACATGACAGCTTAATCACAGCCCAACCTGTCAGCAGCCCAGGGAGCTGCACAGAGAAGGAAAGCAGCTGGTAAGAGCACGTCAAATCTAACCAGTAGGCTGAGTATGGTGCTCTGACATCATAGACCCCGCACCTTCACTTCAAGTCATTTAGCAGTTTGCTGATACGTAACATTTTTGATTGCGTGTTAACCCAGAGCAGGGACTGATCTTGCCCAGCCGGACAGCTGCTGCCCGTCCACAGTACAGACCATAACTCATTCAAGACTTCAAGTGAAAAAGAAAAGCTCATTGCTGGAACAGGTGTTGAGCTTTCTGTAGTGTTTGCTTATATTCAGCTTCCTTGATGTTTTGTATGAAGGAGTGAGTGCAAGTTAAAAATAAACTATAAGTCAAAGATGGAAGCACAGCTTTGAAGAACATAAACTTTTTGCATGGCTAAATTCAACAATGTCGTATTTCACTTATGACTAGTATCGCTGGATCTTCACTGACAAGCCAAGACCACAGTATCTGTACCTTACACTAGTTAGAGCTCAGATATTTCATGAGCTATCTAGCAAAAGTGTGCACATAACCCTGACCTAAAAACTCATGCAAACAAGAAGTCACTCTCCAAGCAAGGTCCTTGTCCCTTGGGTACACTCTTCACAAGCCAAGGGGACTAAACTCCCTCACTATGAGGCAGTGAGCATGTTTTGGAGGTCACCCAGTTGCTTTTGACCAACGTAAAGCAGCACTCACCTGGCTCCAGCTCTGACACGTGGCACTCTTCTACAGCTCCAGAGGGGCTGTGGACTTTAGCATCGATCTTGCCCTTTGCCCCATTCAGCCGTATAGCAAAGGATGCTGGCTGATTAACTTTTAATCCAGACTCCTGAGAATGCAACAGTCAGATTATCAAATTTAAACAACTCATTTCAGACAGAACAAGATTTGTGGGAAATAACCACTTCGGCACAATTTTTTTTTTTTTAGATTTCAGCAAAAGGCAGAAAGCTGTGACTGGCATTAACTCTCAAATAAGCTCTCTCCTTCTTACAGTGGCTGATTTATGCATCACCCACATTGGCTGAGCTGATTTTTCCCATGGTAACAGATCGTTTTTGGAAGCCAGACAACTGCCAAATCAGGCAGAGGGAGCTTTATGAGACTAGTCACTCATTATCACTGAGGTCAGTTCCCAGTATCCAGGCACTTGATATCAAGGACATTTAAGCAAT
Source organism: Todus mexicanus (assembly GCA_013389965.1). Lineage (NCBI taxonomy): Eukaryota > Metazoa > Chordata > Aves > Coraciiformes > Todidae > Todus > Todus mexicanus. Next base: position 6,503 of record WEIS01080383.1, read on the forward strand.
AGCTCCATTTTTAGCCCATTCATTCATTCATTCCAGATTGATTCAGGGGAAAAGCCTCTGATAATCCAGTGGTCTGAAACAGTAACATGTATGTTTATATTTGCCGCAAAAGGCTGCATTTAGAATGCCACCACAAGATGTCTTACCATGAGAAAGTAATTTAAAACATGAAACCAGATGTTGCTGTGCTGTCAGGCCATCGACAGAAGGCGAGGCAGCTCAGCATCATGTTGCAACAGTCCCCTATCAAAGCAGCCCATGCAACCATCCAGCAGTAATATTTTATGCTGAACATACTTTACCTGACTTTGTTTTCAACTAAATCCTGAAGAGGGAAATAAATTAAACTGAGTAGAACTGAGGTACAAAGTACAAAGCAAGTCCCTGATGTGGGTTTAGCAGAGGCTGATGCTGCACACCGCGCTCCGGTACCAAATACTCAGCTTTATCTACCTCTCCAGGATTTAATTGAAGTGAGTATTCCTGTCAGAGAGTCTTTAAATGAAACACAAGAGAAACATCAATACCACAGTGACTAATTAACGCCCTTGTAACTCCTGGTTTGAACAGATACTATCAAATCAGGCTGTCACTGTTCATTTACTCAGTCAAGGTGGAGGAGTCTTGCAGCCCAGGCAAACTCCTGGGGACCACAGCTGGTACATATCCAAAAAAAGCCTCAACTAAGTACTAACGGCTTGCCACTACTTGATGAGGACTGAGGTAGAGCGTATTTAGATGCAAATTCTCAGTCGCGCATCCAAGTTTCTGGCTTTGCAGATTTAAGTCAGGCCTTTAATGTTACTTGCATTTTAATGCATGCAACCATACACAGAAAAATGATAGGGTGAGGTTAACTGATGAGCCCAGAACAACTACAAAGCTGTGATTCACTCTGACTCGCTACTGTTCATGAATCATCCGAGCTGCAACTGTGTGGTTTCGTGACGTCAGCCAGAGCAAATCTGCGCTCTGACCTCACGGTGGGGCCCCTTCCACGTGCCCACGTGAACGCTCCAGCAGGGCTGCAGCAATGTGCCAGCCACACAGCCCTGCGCTGCCTCATCCACAGAAACCCAGCTCTTCAGACCACATCAACCAAGTAACTTCGCACCAGCATGATCACTGGTGGTTCGCTTTCTTAGCTCTCCTTGGCTTTCCCCTAGCTAATGGTGTGGAAAACAAGTTTTGTCTCCTCCAGTGCTATTCCTAGAGCCTCTTGTTCTTAATTCCCAAGTGGTACCACCTGTAAAACAGCTGACCATTCTGTCTTGAAATTCGGGCTAGACAGAGCTGAGCCAGTTCTATCGGACCAAGTTACCAAAGGACTAGCTGCCAAAAACCTCTCTCTGGCTACAAGCTGAGCTTGAAAACAATCACTAAGGACAACCATTTTGGTCTCAGAGAACAAGGACGAAATCAGTCTGTGTGGCAAGTTGCGGAGATGTTTCCTTATGTCTCACCTGAAGACTAGTGACAGTGAGCCTGCGAGCATCATCAGAGGGGGCAATGATGGGAACCAGGTAGGGGCTTTCAGGAATGTGCTCATCATTGAACTTTATGGACACCTCATAGTTGCCTGCAGAGAAAGAAAAAGAATAAAAAAAAAGNGCACCAAGCTCTGCTCCAGCTCCCAAAGGAGAGCTCAGCAGAAGCCAAAGCACTGTGCTGCAGACCTGCACACAACAGGCACTGGAGGGCCACGAGAGCAGAGGACTCACCTGGGACACTCGTCTCTCCACGCTCCAGCCCTGGGCCTCCAGCTCTCACTTTATGGGCTCCTCCCTCACCCAGTGGCCCCACGGTGAACTGGAAGGGGCTGCCCGGCACTGGCTGCCCTCTGTATTTGACATCCACAGTGTGGACCCCCATTTCTTGTGGCACAAAGCGGACGCAATAGGTGTTTTTGTCAGCTTCTACGATTTCGGCATCAAAATTTCTTCCAGAGGGACTAGTTACCTGGGCTGTCATATCCCCACAATCAATTTCTACCAAGAAGAGAATAAAAACAACAGAGATTAGAAAGTGACAAAGGGGTTTGGTGCTTTGTTTTTAGAAGCAGGACCTGCACTCAACTGACTGCACAGTACAAATGACAGAAGAGGCACGCAGGTGACAGCTTGTTGCACAGTTAGATGAGTGCTGCTGAGCAGCAAGCCTGGCCAGCTACAGCTTACCAGGTGCTGTGGAGGCAGGTGAAGAGGCTGGATAAACACAGCCAGCGGAGATGAGCCTACATGACTCACATTTGCCAGACAGCAGGACAAACACTTCATGGCCAGCATGATGATCTTAAAACCCTGGAGAAAGGGTGAGCTGTGCAGCCTGTTCTCCAGTCTGCTGTACTAAATACCAGGGAGGTCTTAATCTATTTCTCCATATGTTGATCATGGTTAAGCTTATTTTTAATTATTAGAGAGACCACTCTAGCAGTGTTTCTTCCCTAAGCTACCTTAGCATGAGGATCTCAACAACACTGAGGTTCCTACTTTCACTGCTTCAGGGACACCTGCGCTAAGCAAGTGCAAGTTATGGCCATAAGGATAAGGACGTTGCTTACCTGGAATTTTTAGGTTTAGATCACATATGCTTCCTACTGTTGCAACTGACGGAGCCCGTCTTGTTCGTGTGATGCTCTCCTTAACTCTTCCTTCACCGCTTATCTTCACGGTAAATGGGCTGCCTGCAAGTACCACAGCAAGTCATTCCTCCTTCACTTCGTACACACTGCATCAAGGGGAGGAGCAAAAGCTTCCTCTGACTTGTAGTAGATCAGAAGGCAAGTCTTGGAGCCAGCTAACAGTCTGGCCCAAGTGACGTACACTCATATAACCAGAAGAGTTTTGGATGCTTGCTGCTTGTGGAGGGTACTGGTAGGACCTCCTTGAATCTTTGAGACTTACGGTCTGAGCCATACCACACAGCCCACCTGTAGCCCCAGTGCCCTGGCAAGCTAGATAAGACTTTTGTTGTATTAGCCAAAAAGTTGTCCCATGTTTCTGCTTACCTGGAATATGTTCATCTGCAAACTTTGTGGACACAATGTACACGCCAGGTACAGTTGGAAAATAGGACACTTTGCAAGTTCCATCTTCTAGGTCTTCCGTTTGGATATCTACCTTGCTGGGCCCTTCAACTGCCAGTGAGATCCCACCATAACCTACAAAACAGCCAAGTTAGCCTCAGCTTTCCATAGCACTATTATAAATTTGACATAAAATAGTCCAAACTCATAGCAGTAGCTAGTTGGTGGGTATCATAATGGGCACAGGGGAGTTGCATGAAGTCTTAATGACATTTTTGTAGTTCTAATCAGTCAGATATTCAAGCTACAGCATGTGTTCAGCTCCTAAAATGCTCTGACCATATCCCTTTTATTTCATTATTGTTGAAAACTCAGCTTCAAAGACTGTGACCAAGGCTCCGCATTAAATCAATAGAGAAATATCTTCCGCATTTCCTTCTTGCTGTTTACAGTGATACTAGAACCAGCACCAAATAAAAGCTTCATCAGTGCCTCAGTGACAGGCCCTGCTGGCTGCACCAGAAGACATCAGCCACAACACGGCAAAGCATTTCAGAAGTTAATAGCATTGTCTATAGTCAATAATTGACAATAATCACTAGACATGCTTAAAACAGTACATGCACCTGCTTCTTTGCAGCTTGTGACCTGGTGGTCACACACTGAGGGAGACAATGACCTCATTTAGAGAGGATACATATCTCAGCACCTTGCAGTCCCTTTGCGATGGAACTAACCTGCGTCTCTTGTGTCTACAATGAAGTCACACATTTCAAAGGTTCGTCCTTCTACCAAGCCACGTCCAAAAACTCTTGCTCGTCTGGCATCTCCTATCTCAGACTGGACCACCATGATTGTTACAGGACTGTTTGGTACGTGGCTCCCATTTTTCTTGATGCTAACCAGATGTTCTCCTACTTCCCTTGGAATGAATGAGATACCTACAAAGCAGAGAAATATGACAAATTTAATTTATTTTTATGCATGTAATACCTGATTTAAATGCCTTAATCAAACAAGAAATGAAATACTGAGAGAGCACTCTCCTTACACACGTTGAAGGTATTCAAAAATAGGCCATAAAGCCATTCACATATCCTAACAAAAACCCACTTCAATCACAGCCTGACATGTCAGATGCAAGCTAACACAGGAGGCCTTCATACTCTTTTATCTTTGGCCAACTGTACCAAACAAAAACAACCACTTGGTTTGACAGTCCTCTTGTGGGAGGGAGCAGAGATGTCAGTCATTTTACATAGCAAAGCCAACTATAATAGCCTCTACTATACCACTCTCAGATCGAGACTGCCAAAGCTTACCAATGTGGTTATTGGGTAGCCTCTTGAGAAGACAAGGCTCATCACGACCTGATGGGTCTTTAATGCTGGCTGTTAGGAGACTGAGATCAGTTTCAGTGATGTCCAACAAGAAGTCAGCAGGAGAACCAAGCTTAACCTGAGACCGTCTTCTGTTATCATCTGAATACGTAAAGAGAAAGGAACCAGAAAATATTACATGGTTAAGTGCAGAACAAGTCAGAACCCTTCATGTTCCTGCCACAAACCAGGTCCCCCACGCTGTCAGAGGTTAATTTTCATTATGAAGTGCTTGCAGCAGTCTAAACTTCATACCTGTGATCTTGGCTGTGAAGGGACTGCCTGGGATGTGCTTATCATTGTATTTGACCAGGATGCTGTAGTTCCCAGGCAGAGTAGGCAGGTACGTAACTGTGCAGGTCCCGTCCTTGTTATCAATGCAGCTGATCTCTGCTTTTGAAGGCCCTTCAATAGCCAAGTCCAGTCCACCTAGGAAACAAGGAGAACAGCACTTCTGTAAATCTTTGTGCACACCAAGTCCAAAAACTTGGTCCAAAGGGTACTTGGCACTGAAAGTGCATCTTGGATGAATGTTTTCAAAGGACAGCAGCAAAAAGAGCTCAGGCCAATCCACTAATACCACAACCCTATTCAGCCTGTTAGATTTACCAAACAGTGATTCCACATCCAGTCATCATCTACTAGATCTCAGCTGCCTTCAGTTTATTTGTAATTAAATGAATCATTTGCACCCTCTACCACGGGGTATGTCTACTGCTCTGGAGAAGAGGTAATAAGTTCATACCACAAGTTCCAGCTTGGTATTTGCACAAATCATCTGTATCACAGAGAATCATAGTTTGAACAGATGAATGCAAATTAATGCCGATGAGCATTACACTTTCAAGAAATTCCTAGTTTAGAGTAGGATGGGTTTAAAGAACAGACTTACCCTCTCCTGCATCTTCTGTGATAATGGTGAAAGTTGCTGGTTTATTGGCAACCCCATAAATGAGGCCAGGCCCATAAGCAGACACACTGCCACTGTTTGGATAATTCACATAGAACTGCAAAGGGCTCTCTGAAGGAAAAAAAAACCAAAACCAAATGAAGCACTTTTAACGATGAGTGGCCTGGACTACAAGAACAAAACAGACATCGAGCTGCTCTGATCCAACAGGATCTTATTCTTCCGCTTCCACATTCTTCAATGTCATTCTAACTACTTGATAGTTGAAGAACCTTTATGTGACTGTAATGCACTTAAACCAAAGAAGCCTCCCCTTTCATCTTCAAAAGATACTTCTCCACAATTTGTTCCACATTCAGTTATGACAAAGCGTTACTCAAATTACCAGAGATAAGCTTCAGTGATGTTGTAAAGGGTCTTATTCATCACGAGTTTATTTTTAGCACATGAAATCAGAACATGACTCAGAAGCAGGCCTTCAGTTCAGGCACAGATCCCAAATTTTGGTAGCTCAGAATTAGGAACTAGCACAGCACATTGTCTGGCTCAATGAAACTGAATTAGCAAACCTGAAGGGTATCCAAAAACATATTTGCCAGCCTCAGATTAGCTAATCTGGTGCACAAGAACAAAAAGAACAGTCACCACCAGCCAATAATGGTTTCAAAAAAAGGCACAGATAGCTCTCAAGGCCAAAGCTAGATTTTTTGCAGCTGAGACCATAGCACATTTGATTCATGATAGCCTTCAAGAAGGAAGCATGACAGCATATCATCCTTCTGTCCAGGTGCAGGGCTAATGCTCTTACTGAACAGCTACATCCGACAGTTTGGCACTTCCAGGGTGCTATATCCATACAAAGTACTCAAGCTACTGAAATAGCACCATGCATTACATTATCAAGCTCCTAGCTTCAGCCAAAGTTACCCTGCATCTGTACACCAACAGAATCAGCAACCCACTTTGGGCAGCGCCGAATTATTTTGTGTCATGCCTACGCATCCTTATCCAGCTCTGTCCCTCTTCACCCTAGTCCCATGCAGCCAGTACACCCAGAGAACCCCAGGGCAGCCCCAGCTTCCAGGCAAGGCAGAGATTCAGCTGGGGAGCTGGTGAAGTAAGGACAAAGACGAGAAAAGGAATGAAAGGCAGTGGTTTCTGTTTGTTAAGAAGCAGCCAGGAAGAAAGAAAGATTACAGCATAATGTGCATGTGTGTTTTATTTTATTGCAGTGAGATGGAAAGAGTAACTACAGTGCTTTAGCCACTTAGTCCTCCCCACAGATTGGAGACTTTATGCCAATGCAGTTTTAAGGATAAACATATACTGTAACCACTAGTTTTGTTAAGCACCGCAGCAGTAAATTTCAATCTGAAAAAAATGGTAGTTTGAAAATTGTATGTTTCTTCTTCATAATAAAATGCCACAAAAGCTAGTTTCCAAACCCAAAATCCATTTTAAGCCTGGCTGGTACTGTTAAACCGCAATGGAAGCTCACATGTGCCGGCACTTACTTCTTTGCTTTAGCTCTCTCTCCCTGGGCTGCTTGCAGATGACTGCTGCAGAACGAAGGTGTCCTGGGCAGTTCTTACTGCAGCATATACACAACTGAACCATAGAAATCTTACCAGGGAGCAGATGCATCAGCAGGACACTGCACTTGGATTTGTGTTACCTGCTTTGTCAGACTCACCTGGTATGTGCTTTCCCATATATTTTATGTGCATTTCATGCAGCCCGACCTCAGTAGGAGCATATCTCACTGTTACTGTGCCATCTTTGTTATCCACGATATCAGGCGTATCCATCTTTCCAGAAGGCATGTGTACTTCACCTACAAAAAGCCACCATGGGAGTTAGAGCAGGAGAAGATGCCTGCTTCCCTTCTCCCACCCACAAAGAATTGTTGAGCCATTTTAAACATGCATTTTTAATTGTTAAACTCCTTACCCACAGGCACAAATAGAAGACTGATGGGAACACTAACCAGACATGTTTTCTACTTAAGCTACATCAATACAACACAGCAGTAGACATCTGGCAAGCAGTCCTGTGACCTTACAAACTCTACAGGCAGGGCTGTTTGCTTCCGCCGCTGAAATTTCCACAGCAAGCCCCAGGAAAGGCACTGATCTACCCCAGCACAAGACACTCTCTCTCTTGCGGCTCTTTTGAAAAGGAAAGATCGACTGAGCCTTCAGCAGGGATGGACCAGGGCTTGGGG
>WEIS01080391.1:5967-41159 GCA_013389965.1 Todus mexicanus
AAAAGAAAAGAAAAGAAAAGAAAAGAAAGGAAAAGAAAAGAGAAAAGAAAAGAAAAAAGAAAAGAAAAAAAAAAAAAAGGAAATAGGAAACGTGTAGTTGAGGTGCATGGGCTTCATAGAACTGCGCGAACTGATCGCGCGTTAAATCCAGCAGGCTCAAACCCATCATCTCCCCATGCAAGGGAGTCTCTGTCACGTACTCCCAGACGAGCCGCAGTACCAAAAATCTTCTACCTCAGCCCCTTACAGTAATACTATAAAGTTAATAGGGTTTAGTTGCAATTCCAACTCCTCTTGTAGGCATGAAAAGCAGAGGGGGATTTCTTTGAATTAACCAAGAGACTTGGTCTCAAAAATCATATAATTTGGTAAAGTTTCTGCTTGGGGCTCAAATTTTGTAGTCTGTTTTTACCTGTCATACAGACAAGCAGGTTCATCTTTCGGATCATCCTTGTTTTGTTACGTATTCTTATGCACGCTTCTGGCAGATCCAGGTTTTCCTCATTATTTCTGTTACAAAACAACCTTCCAAACCAGGAGTTTCTGTTTCACCAACTGAAAGTTGCATTTGAACAAAAGACCTGGCACTCATTTGAGTAACCTCTTCAGACATATTATTTTTTACTTCCACATTTCATGTCTGGTGATAGACATATGGTCAAGAGAATGTTTCATTTCTCTATCTGCTTCAGACAGAGACTAAAATTCTCCCTCCCACCTAACAGTAAAATGTGCTCCTGAGCTCATCTCTGCCCTGCTGCAGATCCCTAGTTGCAGTTATATTCCTGCAACTCAAGTAACCAGGGAAGACCTGTCTAAAGCTCACACTGATCAGCCACTGCTCTTATCAGAGAGTACATGATCTGTGATTTTTATAGTGTATTTGGGTCTTTCTGAAATGCCTGGCAGCAGATAGCATATCATTCAAGGTATCACAGTGCTGAAGTCAAGTACAATCATTGCTCCAAAAGGAACTTCATATTTTATCCAATTCAAAGACTTTGTTAAGAGAAATTATAACTTGCAAGGAACTACTATATATATTTGCAAAGTCAGTTGGCTATGTAGTTGCGTAGTAAAATCATTGAATCACAGGTCAGAATAGCTGCATACACATTAAGCCCGTAAAGTAGAGACCAAAAAGTACTTCTACCATCTGTGTTAATATAGTTGATAGATCAGAACTACTTCTCTGGAACGAAAAGAGGCTGCCTCCTGTTAAAGTTCCCACATCCCCGTAGCAAATTTTATTTCCTTTTGAATTCAGTTGTAAAAATTGGAAGCAAGGAAATTCACAGGCCAAAACACTGTCTAGATAACATTACGGGGCATGTTGCTTCCAAAGCCTTGCGTAGGTTTTAGCCACATGTCTCCCACTGATTTTAATGGGATTTGCATGGCTAAAATCCTGTGCAGTGCTTTGAAAATTCTCCCTAAGGGTCTGTCATGAATTCATAAAGCCCCAGAATTTCTGAGTTAAAACCAAAATACAGTGTTGGCTGATTTTAAAGGCTTGCTACCACTCTCCTAATTAAAACACAGTTTAATTTGGTAAAAAATCTATTCTAGTTTGTGTACAGTGTGTATGTGTATAATATAATTCTAGTGTGTGTGTAATTTAAAGGGTTGTGTTATTTGCACTACAAAAGAGCTGTGTTATATGCACTTTCTGATTTTTGTAACACTTTCATTATAGGTTGGGTTGTAAGCCCCAAACAATGAATAAAATTGCTACTATTCTTTCAATGAGCTCGTAAACGTCACTAAAGAAATTGCTGTCATGTTAAGGGTGAGTTGGTTTTGTGGTGCACTTACACTACTTATCGACAGAGCAGTTTGTTCCAATATAAGATCACTACATTTTTCTTTAAAATGTTTTANATTATAGTATTAGGTGGAATAATTAGGAAAGTTTATTTTAAGCTCTGTCGGAACAACAATTAAGAAAAAAATGACACTAACCCAACCCCACGAGGGCTTTTTACACTGCCTCGTTAAGGGGAAGATTCAATATTGGAGACAAGCGGAGGGAGGAAGGAGGCTCCGCGCAGCTCCGCGGCCCCGGCCCCGCCGCGGGCGGACAAAGGGCGGCGGCGGCGGCGGGTCCCGGGTCCCGGCAGGACTGCAGCTCCACCTAGTGCAGGGCCGGCGAGGGACCGCCAGCGCCCGCACCCTCCAAAGCATCCCTTGGCTGCTGCCCTGCCACCGAGTCCCGTCTGCCAGCGGCTCCCGCCCTTCCTCAGAGAGATTCGAGGGGATTTTCAAAAAAGAAAAGAGAAAAGAAAAGAGAAAAGAGAAGAAAAGAGAAGAGAAGAGAAGAAAAGAGAAGAGAAGAGAAGAGAAGAGAAGAGAAGAGAAGAGAAGAGAAGAGAAGAGAAGAGAAGAAAAGAGAAGAAAAGAAAAGAAAAGAAAAAAGAAAAGAAAAGAAAAGAAAAGAAAAGAAAAGAAAAGAAAAGAAAAGAAAAGAAAAGAAAGGAAAAGAAAAGAGAAAAGAAAAGAAAAAAGAAAAGAAAAAAAAAAAAAAGGAAATAGGAAACGTGTAGTTGAGGTGCATGGGCTTCATAGAACTGCGCGAACTGATCGCGCGTTAAATCCAGCAGGCTCAAACCCATCATCTCCCCATGCAAGGGAGTCTCTGTCACGTACTCCCAGACGAGCCGCAGTACCAAAAATCTTCTACCTCAGCCCCTTACAGTAATACTATAAAGTTAATAGGGTTTAGTTGCAATTCCAACTCCTCTTGTAGGCATGAAAAGCAGAGGGGGATTTCTTTGAATTAACCAAGAGACTTGGTCTCAAAAATCATATAATTTGGTAAAGTTTCTGCTTGGGGCTCAAATTTTGTAGTCTGTTTTTACCTGTCATACAGACAAGCAGGTTCATCTTTCGGATCATCCTTGTTTTGTTACGTATTCTTATGCACGCTTCTGGCAGATCCAGGTTTTCCTCATTATTTCTGTTACAAAACAACCTTCCAAACCAGGAGTTTCTGTTTCACCAACTGAAAGTTGCATTTGAACAAAAGACCTGGCACTCATTTGAGTAACCTCTTCAGACATATTATTTTTTACTTCCACATTTCATGTCTGGTGATAGACATATGGTCAAGAGAATGTTTCATTTCTCTATCTGCTTCAGACAGAGACTAAAATTCTCCCTCCCACCTAACAGTAAAATGTGCTCCTGAGCTCATCTCTGCCCTGCTGCAGATCCCTAGTTGCAGTTATATTCCTGCAACTCAAGTAACCAGGGAAGACCTGTCTAAAGCTCACACTGATCAGCCACTGCTCTTATCAGAGAGTACATGATCTGTGATTTTTATAGTGTATTTGGGTCTTTCTGAAATGCCTGGCAGCAGATAGCATATCATTCAAGGTATCACAGTGCTGAAGTCAAGTACAATCATTGCTCCAAAAGGAACTTCATATTTTATCCAATTCAAAGACTTTGTTAAGAGAAATTATAACTTGCAAGGAACTACTATATATATTTGCAAAGTCAGTTGGCTATGTAGTTGCGTAGTAAAATCATTGAATCACAGGTCAGAATAGCTGCATACACATTAAGCCCGTAAAGTAGAGACCAAAAAGTACTTCTACCATCTGTGTTAATATAGTTGATAGATCAGAACTACTTCTCTGGAACGAAAAGAGGCTGCCTCCTGTTAAAGTTCCCACATCCCCGTAGCAAATTTTATTTCCTTTTGAATTCAGTTGTAAAAATTGGAAGCAAGGAAATTCACAGGCCAAAACACTGTCTAGATAACATTACGGGGCATGTTGCTTCCAAAGCCTTGCGTAGGTTTTAGCCACATGTCTCCCACTGATTTTAATGGGATTTGCATGGCTAAAATCCTGTGCAGTGCTTTGAAAATTCTCCCTAAGGGTCTGTCATGAATTCATAAAGCCCCAGAATTTCTGAGTTAAAACCAAAATACAGTGTTGGCTGATTTTAAAGGCTTGCTACCACTCTCCTAATTAAAACACAGTTTAATTTGGTAAAAAATCTATTCTAGTTTGTGTACAGTGTGTATGTGTATAATATAATTCTAGTGTGTGTGTAATTTAAAGGGTTGTGTTATTTGCACTACAAAAGAGCTGTGTTATATGCACTTTCTGATTTTTGTAACACTTTCATTATAGGTTGGGTTGTAAGCCCCAAACAATGAATAAAATTGCTACTATTCTTTCAATGAGCTCGTAAACGTCACTAAAGAAATTGCTGTCATGTTAAGGGTGAGTTGGTTTTGTGGTGCACTTACACTACTTATCGACAGAGCAGTTTGTTCCAATATAAGATCACTACATTTTTCTTTAAAATGTTTTACATAGTATTATATCATTAAGGATCAAGAAAACCGGCAACACAAATCAATATCTCACGAAATGCTGGGTTTCTGACAAAAGCACAAAACTAAGGTAAGTCAATGGGAAGGCTGTTTCTCTTTCATTCTTGTGCCGCACAGGAAGAATCTCAGGTCAACATTGTCATTATACTAAGCGGCCCATGAACAGTCAGTATGTCAGGTCAGTGGCAGCAACTAGTGCTATGGACTCTAAGCCAATTTCTTAATGCTTTGCATTATCATGGGCTCTAGATTTGCAGGTACATTTACACGCATTTTCAAAGCTCCAAATCTGTTCCTGCATATTGTCTCCTCTTTCAGCCACAGTCGTTGGAGCTGGATAATGTTATAGAATCACAGAATCATGGAATTGTTTAGGTTGGAAGAGACTTTTAAGATCATCAAGTCCAATCATTAACCCAGCACTGCCAAGTCCACCACTAAACCATGTCAGTCAGCACCATCTCCATGTGAATGTCCTACGTATTTTATATTTGATAAACACCAGCTAAAAAGACTGCCCTAGACTCATACAGCTACCAGGGTAGGCAGGCATTTTAACATGTCCTCATTTGTCGTGTTAGATATTCATTAGGTGGTTATTGAACACACATAAACAAATCTGATTTTTTGTAAGCAAACAAATACACCTGAAATATTTGCCAATAAAATTGGGAGGCATAAGAAACTGCAATCCAGCTTTGCAATTGTGTCCATTTCTTCCCGTTAAGTTTAAAAAAATCATTGAGATCATCCCTGTCCCTGTTACAAGGCAGAATAAATCTTGGGAGCATTAGTTTTACAAACAGATTCAGGAGAGAAACAGCATTCCCAACTCTTAGTAATAGTGAAGCACAACAAACTTTCTTGATGTCATCGGCTGAACTAGCCAAATGTGCAACAGCAAATGACCTCCCAGCAATCAAGACCTTTTAAAATGTTTTGTCTTTTATTTTCCTCCCAACCAGACTCTTAATGAATGGAAGTTACCCTGAAGATGAATAATATCTGGCAGGTATTCTTTAATGAGCACTGGTTCCTTAGCTCTGTGGTCCACAAACTACAGCCCCTCGCTCTGTGGTGGCCCAAAAGCCTTGGATATATAGTCACAAATGGACTATGGAGTATAAAAAACAGAAAAATAAACAAACTTACATTGTGTTAGTTACATTCCATGCTGCTATCTTCCATGTAGATTTTCTGATGTGCCAGGAGGAAGTTTTCAGCAAAATGCAATTTGCGCAGTTGCTCTGGGCCCTGCTTTGAAAAATGCCCTGGTAGGTTCCTCAAAGGGCACATGGCAGCTGAGGGTTAAAGGTGGTTCAGTGGTCTAGAAAAGCCTTGAGGGCCATTGCCTTAGCTAATTCTGGGCAATGTACTTTTTCTGAAATCATCAACCCTTGCATTTTAACTCTGATACTCATTACCATTCTTTTTAAATACCATAAAAATGAAAGATAACAGATCGTGAACCTTGACAGGCAGTATCCCTTGGCCTCACATATGCATAAGACTTCTCCCCTCCTTTATTCTTTTCCTTTCTTCCTACTCTTTAATCTCCCTTCTCATTGATTGGTCTTTGAAAAACAATAACATACAACATGGAAAACTCACACAGGCAATCAAACACACAGAAGTAAAACTGTACAAGAGGCAGTGTCTGTGCACTGCTGTGATTTGCCCTCTTCTTCACTTGTTTTATTCTTGATTTGGATCCCTGAGGAATTTTTCTGTTTGCCAGACACACATTGGACCTTCTGATTGAACATGTTTTAATTCTTCCTGGGATAAAAAAACCCAAAACAAACAAAAACCCCAACAACAGCAACAACAAATATGTAAAAACACACCACACCAAAAAAGACTAACACAGTAACGCACCCCCTCCTTCCAAAACCCATAAACCTCTTTGATTTTGAAAGAAAATTGTAATCTATATTGTCATCTCTGAGCCTGTCTTTCTCAGTGAGGCTGGAAGTATATATTCTGATCAAATACTTGAGTGTGTACTTCTCTCTCTGGAGGTGAGGATTTAAGCTCCATGACGTATCTTGGATGGTGGCCAAGTTTAGATTTAAAACAATAACTACCTGCTTCAAAGATGGTGGCAAGAAAAAAAAAGGTATTTTCTTTTTGCTGTTCACTAGCTTAGGATCAGCAAATTCTTTTGCTGCATCAAAATGAAATGTAATAGTTGTAAGGTTGAGAATTGAAATCTTGCATTAAGCACTTCATTGCTGCAGGCTTTAATTTCTTTCTTCTGTTTATTACATAGCCTTTTCAGATCTCTGAGTTAGGTACTTTGCCTCATAAGACCTACCCCTTTGCAGATGTAAAGCCCATCATTATCAGCCTTTTGATGAGGTCTGAACAGAATGTTTCTGTTCATACACATCCATCAGATATCTACATTTGCAAAGCAGAAATAGCTATACGTCTATTCTGGAAATTCTTAAAGCTGTAATATTGTCACAGATGAATATATTTGATATGGTTTGATTTATCACTAATTTAAGATTTGTTAATAGAATGGGATTAATTAATAAATAGAGGTTGATTTTAATGATTAACCAGTTTAAAGATTACCAAGTAATTTAGTAAAGTTTGTTGTAATAAACAGATGACTTAATTACAGATTGGAGAATAAAAGATTCACTCTGACTTAGTAGAAATTACCCTAAATCAAAGTATGTATATATGTATAGATACAAAACATACAGACACACATATATGCAGGCAGAAATACCTGGATCCAGTGAAATATGTAGACGCCCACACTCATAAAAGTACAATCAAACACCTGGATAGGTAGCAAGGTAGGTAGAAGAGACTAGGCTACAGACAAAATTTCCCTTTTTGAGTGTAGTGTAAACATTCACAATGCATTGGTATTTCTCAATGGGTGGCAGTTGAGGCTCAAGGAGGTGGTCTGGCCCAGGCCTTGTGTTGATTTTGCCAGCAGATGGTCCTGAGAGGTGTCTCAGCTCAGGTGAGATGCTGGTGACAGTGCACTGTGATCTAGGGGACCCCAAACGGTCTCACTTAGCAACACTATTTATAGGGTCTGAGATAATTGACATGTTTCCACCAGGATCATCAGACTATTTTTTTGTTCTCCAAGCAAAACAAAGCTTTGGTTGCCCATATCTTGAGTTTTCTTCAAAGGGTCCAGCTGGTCTACAACAGTAAAAAAATGGGAAGATGGTTTATTTCAGGTCATCAGCAGGTCCCGGGAGATGGGCTGAGAAACATCATGTCATACAGCATGAGCTGGGTTCAGGTGCTTGGGAAAATATGGAAGTAAAGCTAGTTTTGTAGGCCAAAGCGAGGAGGATTTACTGCAGCAGCCACAGGCATAGGGCTGAATCTCAGCAGTGATGGGTGATGTTGAGAAAATGGAGGGCTGCACCAGGGGTTGGATTGCAGCACCCTGTCTGGGGCAGGAGGGCTTAATTGCAGGTGGGCTAGCGGGACCAAACCCTTCAGGGCAAGAGGTGCATGTGTAACTTCTAATTAGAGGTTTCTTTCCAAATTCACTAAGGCATTGCCTGAGGACTGCCCTCACACGGTCTGCTTTGCTGAAAAGGGTCATATCTGCTATGGGAGATGGTATTTCTTCCGTGCTTCTCCAAACAGAGAGAGAGATTTGGGCTTCTTCCAGCTAACCCAAGGGACTCCAGCCTGACATCCCCTGCACATCCCCAAGGAAAGAGAGTATCTTTATCTTGCCATCTTTGGGTAATAGCTGAGTTGATTTTTTTTCTTCTTTTAATTATGCTTCTACAATTACAATATCTCCTCCCTTACAACCCTTTAGGCAAAAATTGAGTTCTGGGGAACGAACAAGGAAAGAATACTAAAAGAGGTGTCCAAAGCAGTAGGATTTGCTTCTTTTACATACTCAGTGTGCTAGGCAAAAAGACAACGTGCCTCAGAAATGATGCAAAAGAAATTGCAATAGGAGTCTATTGTAACTTCAAGTTTTTGAGGGCTTTCATGAATGGTGAGAATGATTGTCCGTTCATGTAAATTCAAAGGCAGGATTTTTTCTTCCTTAACTGCTCCTTGAACAGACTGTCCATATTTGACAAGTTAGAAGCATTAGAGAATAAATTTGCAGAGATGAAAATAGAATTTCCAAAAAAGTTTTCCTTAGACTTCAAAGCAGATAAAAAGGATTCAAGGAAGTTTGATCTTTATTTTATAAGTCTGTACAAGAGAAGGAGAGAATGAAGGCAACAGTCAAAGAAAAGTAGAGTTTAATATTTCTCTTGTGGGCATACATAATGAGAAGAGGAATGCCACAATTCCTCAGTGCTCATAGGGTAGCAGTTCACTGCCATGAAATTATATCTGGCTTCTTAGAAAATTCCTTCACTTCTCTGTGCTTGTCTGAGGTATGACAACTTGCTCTTGAAGCTCACAGATGTTGAGCTGTAGTGGATGGATTATTCCTAGAAAAATTAAAGCCTAGCAGAGATATAATCTTTTCTAAAGCTTTCCACCTGAAAGACAGTATATTTTCTCTAGAAAAACTAATAGAGAAATTAATTTTTAAAGCAAAACCTTGTAAAGTCTCCCAGTTTATAAGAATTCAAATGAAAAAAGAATGAGTGAATAGTATTTCTATTTGAACAAAAGAGCATTTCAAAGTTTTAGCATTTGAAAAAAAATTTTAAAAAGCAAAAAAAATAATTATGTAAGTGAATGTTGACAAAATGGTGAACAACACACAAAGAAATAAGGCAACAAGAAAAAAATTCAGAATTAAATAGAATGCTTTCTTCTAAGGTTTCACCTAAAAAACTGGACTTGACTCACAGTTCAATGTCAGGTCAGGTTAATTGCATCCATACCAGGAAATCCAATAATGCCAAGGAGTGTTTCCAGCCATGGCATTCCATCATCTGTTCAGTTAAGTTGTCCCCAGCAGAATTTTGGCCCAGGCAAGTAAGTACTCTTTCAAACAGGTCCTGGGCATGCTTTAGGAGCGACTATGGGCCAAGGACAGCTGCACTGTTTGGGTATGATCATCCTGTGCAGAAGATAAGAGGGTTTACTAATACAAATGCAGCCTACTCCATGCTGGTTTGCTCAAATACCAAAGAACCATTCTAGTTACATATAATTTGCTTGTACAAATATGACAACTTGATCTCTATCATGCCAAAAAATAAACCAGACAAAAAATGTCAATGACTACAGATGCAAGAATATCTCATAGATTTATACTATAGATACAAGAACATGTGCATTCTCATGCATGTGGTCAGTAGCTGTAGTGTGAGCTAGATGAAGGATTGAGTCCAAAAGTGCAGGGACAATGGCTGTTACTTAACAACGAGGAGACCACCTTCCTGGGATTAATTGACTGATTCGTGTTCTCATTGCTATACTCAAATTTTAGAGATACACTTATTTGATCAGTACCAAAGCCAAGCATTTCCCTCAATGGCTTTCTGGCACACAGAGGGTTTGTCTTTGTGGGTGTATGTGGAAGTAGCACATTAATTTGCCATGAGTCACTTTTGAATTTTTAAAACTGCATACAATTCTGGTTATTGGCAAAAAGAAGCAGATAATAAAGATATGTCAGCTATATCAATACCGTAGACTGCTGCAAAGATCACAGGACTAACAACAGGCAGTACAACTCTGAACTAGACCACATTGGTGCAGTATTAACCATGTGAACACAAGAAGCTGAAATCAGCACCAGCTAAGGTGTTTCTAGCAATTTAGATCCCCTGTAGTGACCAGGCAGAAAATGTTCTGGTGCAAACTGGTTAGTGCTGGAGCAGCCTGCTTGCACAACCATTTTTGCTGTATGAGAGCTCGGTTCTGAAAGCACCCGAAGCAAATGTTACTCAGCTTAGTTGTCCCATCAGTCATTTGATGAATGAAGTATTTGAGGACTGAGCCCTAATTTTGATAGCTAATGAAATACCTAGTTAAAGATTCTGTTGACTATAATACCGAAATGCAAACATGTTTATGCATTTCAGTGTATGAGTTCCTTCACTAAAAAGTATAATTAAACAAAAATGAGGAATACCTACAATAAGCCTCAGACTTTTGTGATAGTCACAGTGAGACAGAGACCCTCACATCTTTTGTTGATAGAAAGGACTTTGAGTTTTGGTATGTTATGAACAACTATCTCTGATGTACCCAGTTATGCAGCTATTTTGCTGATAGATATGTTACTCTTCCAACTTGCATGAATGACCAAGGGTTTTATTAGGCATATTGGAAGTGAGTGTTTTGAGCTGTGATGATTTTTTAAGGCATGATGAAGGGTCCCATCTACCCTAATCAACTTTGCATAGCCAGGGCTCAACTTCCAATGTTGTCTTTCATCAGTGCAAGTGTCAGTCACTGGCCAACGCGTTGCCCACAGCCCTCTGCCCTCATTTCTTCATGGCGGGATGCATGTTGTTCTTTCAGGACAATTTCTTTTCGCCTGCTTTCCCAGCTTGCTTGGCCATGACAGGTCTGCCCCGGTTATGGCATTCACCATATGGCTGGGCTTGGCTCCACCCTATCTTTTAATAATTCCATCTCACTGACCATCCCCCTTGCATTACTTTCACTGAGGGCATTTCAGAATTTAGCCCCAAACTATTGGTTCTGACTAGCTTACCCATGTTAAATCTGAAAATATTAGCATTCATTTTCCGCTCGGTGGTAGCCCCTGAAGTGACCTTAGTAGGTTATGTCTCTTTTCATATATTTTCCCCCTATGGTAAACTGATACAGTGTTGATATAGCTACAGTTATTAAGTCACAGCTTGAATTCAGATAAATGCATTTGGAAACATGGTTTTAGAATATCATGTAATTCATAGGCATTCATTCTCTCTCCTCTGCATTTTTATATATCAAAATTATTTTTAAATTTACTGAAAATTTTCCAGAAAACAAAGATATGGAAAAAATATATACATGAATTTATGTACAGAATGAACTACAGACCTCCTGCTGTTCTGAGGCATTAATGCAAATTCACGTTCCAAATTAAAAGCCAAGCTGGCTAAATGTTTGTAAGAAGCTTCTTTTTCATATGAACCTTACATTTTTCTTAAGTTGCTGGAAGCCAGAGAGAGAATGCTGCTTACTTATTTTCATCTGCAAGAAAGGAGAGCACTTTAAAAACTGAAAGATAGGCAATAATCTTTTATCATTACAATATCTACAAATACATTAGTTACACTATAATATTTTATTGCTATTTTTACATACTGTTGGTTGCATGCTTAACCAAACTGTATTTTGCTACCTCTGTCTGTTTGTCTACACACTTGGGATCACATGGAATTGTTCCTGCATAGTCTGAACTTCATGTTGAGGTCAAGAACTTTCCTACTGCACCATTTTGGAAGAATTGCCTACAGCTATATTTTGCCCTATTTAGGCATATACAGTGGTATCATTTCACTTATCTCTGTAGATTTCCCATAAGGCTGTGGCCTCACACAGCACAGAGGATGAATAGTGGTCACTATGTTAGGTTCACTAGTTCTTTCCAGTCTCTTATTTAATGCTGCCGATATTTTGTGTCTTGTGAAACAAGGAAACATGGGAAGATTTGTTTCCTTCTGAGCTTTGCCAGGGCACTGATCACTTTAATATTAAGCAAAGTGATAAAGCTAGAAAGGTAACACCACAATCTCATTTGGAGGAGGAGAGATGAAGAGAGTCTTACTCCTGTGTGCAGGCAGGAGGGTGAGGTATGTGTAGATTAAGCAACATCGGTCAATTTAGGGTGCCCTGTTCATTACACTCAAAGTCTCATTTTACCCAAGTTCATACACATTATAAATCAAAACCAGCTCCTATCAACAGCTGGTCCATAAGGTAGTATTGCCAGCTTTTCTGTTTCATGTGAGTAGCAGGATGGTGGCGGGGACTGCTGTCAGTCCCACTGTGGTATAAAGGTTGAAATTCACAGTCAGGAGCCTCCAGTGGTATGACAAACCTGTTGGCTTGGCTTCTTGTCATATTTGCTCTCTTCAGGATGATCCACAGGAATTTAGAAGTGCTCAGGGACAAAAATGCTTCTCAGGGCTCTTTCCCTTGCTGCAAGGTAGGAGAAGGAGAGAGTCCCTCCTTTCATGCAGTCCCCTGCATCTTGGGGAGAGGCAGCACTGCCTGAGAAGCCAGAATGCAGTCAGGAGCAGTCCTGTAATTGTAAAAAGTCCTAGCACCAATCTAAAAACTCTTTCTTTCTCTTTGTTCTTAAAAATCACTCAGCTGTTTCTGCTGGGACAGACTTTTTCTCCAAAACTTTTTTTTTTTTTAAAAAAAAAGTCTTTCTTTTAACTCTCATATCCTCTTTTAAGTGACAGAAAAACACTGATCTATGCCAGCATTTGAAGTCTGGCATAGTTAAAAAGAAGACAAGACTGTATAATGGCTAATGCAAAGACCCTGAAATCAGTGCAGCTCTATATGTATAACTACAGATAGATGTACACAGAAGTATAGATATACAGTAAGATAGCCAAATTCAATATAACCAAATATTTATAATTTAACTGTGCAATATTATAAGAACCTGTGTAAGAATCATATGCTTTTTATCTTGCACCGTTTGACTGCATGTGTTTTTGTTCTGGTTTATTGCGTATCAGCTAATCGCATAATTCGGCTGGATGCATACTAAATTGAAGTCCAAATGCTGTTCACTACAGTGTAATCCCTCTGGATAAATGAATAGTCAGTATACCCACTGGACTGCATTCCTCCACCACTACTTTGTAAACAGCTGTTAGCATGTGTTGTAAAATAGAAGACAAAATCTGTTATTGCTACATATAAAAACGTGGTTGCTACGTTAAAAATCTTCACTGCAGTTGTTAAGCGGAATGTGCAAAACATTAAGATGAGCTGAGAAAGCATCGAAATGCTCAGTCCTTTCTGTGGCAGCTTCAGGTAAGGGCAGGCACTGCTCCAGGAACACAGGCAGCAGAAGCATCCTGCTGGTAGGGGGCAAGGGAATTCCCCAAGGTCCCACCAGGGATTTCTGCAGACCAAACCATGGCTCTAATGAGGTCTTGGTAGACTGAACAGACAAAATATAGCACCTGGAAGTCCTTTCCTGATCTGTGCATGTTCAGAAGATGAGACAAGTCAAATTTGCGCAAAACAAGTAAAAATAAGGTGGTTTCCTTTTTTTTCTCCCAGTCCAACGAGGCAATGTTTTCCTCATGGCTTTTTGGTTAAGCAGGCATGCAGAGGCAGATAGCAGCTGAAGGCAGAGGTGGGAAGGTCATGTTACCCAGGGAGCAGCCATGGGTGAAGGGGAAATACTCTCACAGAGGAAAGCATATAAGCAGAGTCTGCATACATGATGGGAGGGAGCCCTTGCCTGCTTCACTCCCCAGCCTTCAAAGCATCACCGTGGCTGAGAGACCTTGGGCTTCACCATTCAGTCTGCTGTCTCTCCAGGGATGCCTTGCAGCAAAACTGGCTGCATCAGCATCCTTAACAGCAGCATGAAAGTCTGAGTAACTGATCATAATGGTCCCCTTCTGGTCTGAAATTCGATGAAATCATTATAATCCTGTCTTTCTTTGCTAAGGGGTATTGTGCAAAAGCAATGGTCCCCAAACACTCTCCCATTTTGAATCCTTTCTTTAGTTTTAATTTGCCTTTGATCTTATGACCAAATGGTATTTAGTTTTCTTTTTTTTCCATCCTCACTTCCCTTTCTTTCTCCATTAAGCAGATTTAATTCTTGTAGCCATATTTGGGAGATCTGGAGCCAGAATTCTCTCTCCTACGAGCACAGGAGGGCTAAGGCAGGTCTCTCTCATACTGCATGTTGGCCCCCCTGGTTGCTCTTTCTGAATCTTTCTGAGGAATTTCCAAAGGCTGTTGAAAACTGACTTAAAAATATGGCAAATAATATACAGATGTTTAAGTAACTGTGTTAGAGGCCTGTTATTTTATCTTCTTCTGTTCTTGTTATCAGCACATCAAAATTGAGTGCAGCCACCAGTAGCCATTCTCAATTGCTTGGGTTGCTAGTGGGCTCCAGTGAGGACAGGGAGGGATGTATTGTGAGATTGCTGTAAATGAGATTCTTGTCACTGAGGCCAACAGTGTGACAGGGTTAGAGGAAAAAAAAAATAAAAAAAAATTATGCACTTCTGTGGAAAATGGAAATACCCAAATACCCACACTGATACTAGATAAGACAGATAAATTAAGAGAAAGACATTCCCATGCAGCAGGGCAGAGGCTACACAGGTGGATAGGAAGAAGAATCTTTCCCTAGAGTTAGATTATCAAGAAATTTTACAAGATTTCCTATGCCCTGCTCTGAAATGTCTCCTATAGCCACAGAGTCCACGTCTGACGGACCTCTGTTTGGAATCAGGATGGGAAATCTTTCTCTGCATCTGATTCAGAGAAGGCCAAGTGTATCTTAGAAATTAGCTGTGTGTATTCCCTCTAATTCATTTTGTTTCAAGGGTGTTCATATCTTCATATTTCTACTTCCACTGGCAATATAGGAAATCAGTTCACTGGCAGAAAAGCTCAAGAAACTGGTGATATTTACTGGAATATCAGTGATTCAGTTTTGAAAAATTCTGGTGGAAGTTCTGACTTACTTGCCTGAGCAAAGTGAAGGAGCATCTGAAATGCCATCCACTGAGCACTCCTGGTGAACAGCTTATGAACAAGATTTTGGAAAAAAATTGCAAATACATTTGATGTAATAGTAAATTACTCATACATAACTTCAAAATGGGAAAATAGATTGCATTTCTTAAAGATTTTCTATTCAGGCATGTTGTGTTCTGTTATAAAATGCCTACTAAGATTTAACCTGTAACACAATCTTTGAAGGTATCCACCTTTAAAACTGCATTAAAATAACATAAGTGACCAGGAAAATCCAGCCAGGAATTCTGTTGTAATTTTAATGCAGCTGTATTATATATCTTATGTATTTCACAACATGCAACCCTAATTCTGCAAAGAGCTAAGCATGTGTTTAAATTTATACATTTTGAGTTTTAATGAGAACTCATAGAGTGTAAAGTTAAGCATACATAAAATCAGATTAGGAGTTAGTGTTAACACTGCAAGTGGTATATTCAAACACTGGAGGGAGGAAAAAAAGAACATGTACTGTAGATGAGAGAAATTTGATGAATTAACTTTAAACTTCAGATGCTTTATATTTTTTAGAACACAGACTTCAACCCCAGAATTGCAATAATCCAAAACATTTTTACTCTATTTCATCTGTATTTAAGCACAGGTTTTGGATACAACCACTTCATACAGCCAATCCCTTGTTATGAGAAAGCATATTCCTAAATGTGTCTGTTGCTTGACCCTTTTTACATATTAGTGTATCATCTGACCTTTGTAAGACTCCAGTTTATCTGATCACTGCTCCCAAGGCAACCCATTATTCTGCCATTGATACTCCTATTATGAGGCGTTTTTTAAATTAATTGACTTTACAGTAAAGAGGAGATGGTGGGTTTAAGTAGAGGTGAATATTTCACAGGGCCATGAGTCATATCACACTTAAGCAACACAAATTATGAGAGAGAAATGCAGCCTTCTTCATTTAGCAGATCTATATCACCTCCAGGTTTTCATTTATCCTACTCTTCTGTGTGCTCCATGTCAAATCACTTTTGGATTCATTCAACCTCCATGCTGGTTTTTTATATAGTCTTTAAAAAACATACAGCTTCTGCACCTTATAACATGTCAACCTGACACCTTCCTCAATCTTTGAAGAAAGTCAAGGCAGAATTTTTATTTTTTTTTCAGATACCTCCTCACAGAAAGTGTTTCTTTTCTTCCAGGTCAAAGTAATTCACATGCTTAATCTCAGTTTTCTGCCAGAGGGCTGGCCAGTGCTTGGGGCAGTATCTTAGTTTTCTGAAGCCTTGTAGGAGCTCCTCTAACATGTTCACTCATAATGGCGAAGGCAATACCTACAGCTCAGCCCAACAGCTCCGGGTGTGGATGGAAGCTCACAAGGAGCTTCTCAGTGCACTCACCTTTGGAATGCTTGTTGGCACACTTGTGCCCCAGGATAGTTCCAAAAGTGATACTGCCAAAGAAAGACCTCCATTGCCATATTTTTTACCTCTGGCCATGCCCTTGGTCACTATCACCTGAGATTATCTCACTAGTCCAACTCTGTAAGCCTCCTTGAGGAGTATTTTCTCAAGCATGTAACCTCTGTGATATACGTCTTAAATTTTTTTAATCCAGTAGAAGTATGAGTTAGCAGTGCATGCAGGTAGTGCAATATTTGCCTCTTCAATCCACAAGCTAGCAGGAGAGAGGAAGATGGTCTTGAGCTTTCAAGGGTATTGCAGTACTGAGAGGGTGGGAGCCTTGAGACAACCTGCTGGAGCCTCCTTCCTCCTCCATCCACGTGGCAGATGAGCTGGGAACCCTGCACTCAGGCTCTCCCATCTCCTCCCTCAGACAAAGTAAGAGGCCCCATCCCTCCTGCCCCACTCCTGTGGACATCTTCCCCTTTCCCCTCCTCTTCCTCACCAACTGCAACCACCATGAGCCAATGGTGTCTTCCAATGACACCTTATCTCTACTGCTCCACCACCTCTGCTCTGGGGAAGTTAACATCCAGTTTATGCTTCTTCTCTGTCCTTCATATCTCTTCAAAAACATTCTTTCCCAGTGAGCCTTCCTATCTCGTTTCAACCACACGCAGCCATGGCAGATTCGCCCCTTCTTGTGGCACAGAGACACGGCGGGGAGTGGGGAGGGGGAGGAGGAGGGGAACAGAAGAGGAGGGTGAACCTTCACGAGTCTCATAGGCCACTTCAGGATTTCACTGTACAAGTAAATAATAAGCAAAATTTATGAATATGTTAAACAAGTTACATTTTCTTAGCGAGATATTTACTGGTTTTTGTCTTAAGGAGATAATGCTGATCTTACTAACAGGGGTGTGATCTCACATCTCATTCCTAGCTTTTATCTGTGTATAATAATTCAGCTCACCCATTTATCCCTTTAACATAACATTTAGGTTAAGCAGGAGGCCTAAGGGGAACACGCTATTACTAGCCTGTTTTTTTATTTTTCTTTGATGTCCTTGATTCTATTCTCATTCATGTATTGGGGTGCGCAGTAAATGAACCTTGAGCATTTATTTTATTTACTAATTTTGCTTACTAGCATTATCAAAAGAGTGGAGCAGCTGTGAGCTTCACAGATTGAGCATACATCTGAACATTTAACGGCCCCAGTTTATCCTGGCTTCAAGGCATCACAATATAATATTCACTGACATGAAAGCTGAAGAAAGGATGTCATGAGAAGTCTGAGCGTCATGCTGTGAGAGGGTATGTACTGCGAGACCCTCACTCCATTGCCTTCTAATAGGCTAAGTATTGATATGCAAATAAGAGAGGAGCTTGTGTGTGGCCTTTTGATACAGTCACTAAACATCAGTTCAGAAAAAAAAAAAATTATTATGGCCTCTCCTATTTCTAACTATAGATGCACAAAACCCAAAATGGGTGCATTTTCACTCAACTGCTTTGAAAACAAATGAGACTAACACCGAGTAATCATACACAGGACCTAAAAGTTGCAAAATTCTGATCCAGATTTCAAACACGAAGTGCTGAGGTAGGCTGATAAGCAGAAGTAGTCTAATTCATGGAGGGGATGAAAAAAAAAAAAAAATCAGTTCCTTCATTCCTAACATGACTCGCCGGGAGTAGTACATGTGCCTCTGGAAGATTAGGTGCTGGGTTGTCATCCCTGAAAATAGAAAGATGTTTACAAGGTAGAAAGAGAGACCCAAAGGGCATCTCCAAGGAGGCTTTGACTCCTCTGGTTCTGACACACACAGATAATGCCTAGTTCAAGTTCGAAGCAGGGGCAGTGGATGAGAGGAAAGCAGCTGTTAGTTTATCTTGTAAACAAGCTCCAGCGCGCCACCAGATTATGACAGGGCTTCAGGTTGGAGATGGCCCTAGACAACTAAAAGAGTGAAGTGTTCAAAAAATAGAACTGCTTCTGAAAATACAGTCACCCAGCTATTTTGGGCCACCTCAAATTATGTGACTGACCTGAAAGCCCCAAAGCTTTCAGGGATGCTGGAAGCCCTCAGTCCGATAGCTGGGAGGGCACATGTGGTACTCACCCAGGAACTAACCACTGGGAAGAAACATACCCCCAAAACTCCCTTATGCTCTGAACTTATCTGCTTCAAGCAGGCTGTACCAAAACTGGGATTTCAAGCAAAGCAGACTAGAGGAAAGCCATGGCTGCATATCAAAGATGGTACCAGGTTTCCCACATACTGTCACAGCATAGATCACACACAGCACCTAATAGAAAGTGCAATGGCCAAAGGATGCCCTGGTAAACATCGCTCCAACCGAGTTCTTTGTGCTGCAGCTCTATGTGGTGAAGCTCCATGTACATATGTTAATTGCTATTAGCATATGTCGGTTCCAGCTGCCCACATGCCGGCCTGTGACTGTAGCTGATGCCAGGGGTATCATGAAAAGCCCTGCCTTCATTTTTTCTACTTGCCCCCGGGTTTGTTTGTGTGAGAGTTTATAACACAAGATAAGATGCTATATTTATATTCCTATAAGGCCCTCACAGATTTGCATTCCAAAACGAGTACATTTTTCCAGTTTGACTTAGGCTGCTCAAAATGAGGAAGGAAAAGCCATTCTTTATTCCTATATAAGTGTGTCCCACATCAGTACAACTACTGAGTTGCCGTTCATCCCTGTGATTTCCCACATGAAAAAGAAGAGGCGCAGCAGAACAGGGCAGAGCCATCTCCACAGAGCCAGGTGCCAGCCACGACTCCCTCCAAACCTCTCTGTGCACAGGTTCCCCAGCGCCCTCCTCAGCCCCCCTTGCTTCTCCAGCAGCTAGACCCACTTATTCCTGCAGCTCCTCTGCAAGCAGGTGCGTGCACTCAGCCTACTGCATACACATATCCCCTCCTAAATTCACATCCTTTCCTTTATACACAAGCCTATTCACAGGATTCATACTACCTTCCATTTTTCCTGCTAACATTAAACAAGTAAAAGCCACAGCAGAGAAAACGAAATATAGAAGTCAGCTTAATACCCAGTGGATAAAGAATGTTGAGATGCTGTAACACATACTAGCACACATACACACACACCCGCACCCATGTGAATCTTTGTAAGAGGAGAAATGATTTATATGTCTTCTTATTATAAAGCACACTTCCCTTTCACCACAACCAGTAGGGAAGCTGCTTAATACTGAAGCTCTGGTCTTATTTCTGTGGACTTTAAATGCTCAGCTCAGCCCTGTGTTGTGGGCATCATCCTTTCTGGTGTGGAAGGCTTAGGAGGATTCCCAGAGAGGCCATTAACACTGCTCCTTAATTGGCTCAAGGCATTGATGCTGATCACAGCTTGGAACAACTTTCATTTCTCACACATCGCTCCAGGTCCCTACCAATTCAAAGAATAGAAAATCAGGAGTAAAATTGGAGAATGACGCTTAAAATAAAAGCCAGAACTTCCTTACCCTGGAAAACTGCAGGTGAAAGATATGCATTCTGCAGCCTTCCTGGGAAAATATTGGTTTCACAAAACTAACAAAGACATTTGATTACAGCTTTTAATTCTAAATTGGTGTCAAAGTGTTTAACCTTTCACTTACCAGTGTGCCACCACCTCAATATTATTTAAAAATGTGATTAAAATGTATACTCCCCCCACCCCCCCCGCATTTAACTGAGCAATATTTGGGGAGGAAAGTAAATACAGGTATACAGGGGCATATTTTACACCCTTGGGCTGCTTGGGGACAAAGCTGACACCAACAATGACGATTCAACCCGACTCACCTGAGCTGTGTTGCATCAGAACCGATAATTGCCATAGATCACCTGGTGTCCCACTCTCCACAGCACAGACAAGATTAGTGGCAGCAGAAACGAGAGCTACCAACTCAGATTTCTGTGGTGGAGTAAGGACTGCTATGCGCAAGGAATTTGTGATAAAAAGCTATACTGAGATGATAATAAAATGCTGGAAAGACACTGAGGTCCTCTGCCGTAACTCAGATGCATTCAAGTCTATCTGATTGTGGTGACAGACAGGTATTTAACTGAACACACTGGCAGCTATTAAAGAAAAAACAAAACAAAACAAAACCCAAACAAACCCAAACAAACAGTAGCTAACAAGTAATTTCAAAATGTAATGTAAGCCTATCAGATGCCATCAGTAATAATTTTTACTATGACCAATCACTAGTAAGGAGGGCAAAGGAAACAATAGTGTTGCTGACTGCAAGGGACCAGCCTGGGTTTGAGACAGAGGGTCTGCGGCCACCCTCTCTGTTGGAGAGAAACAGAGATGTATTGTCTCCACTGTTTCCTTTGCCTTCATTAGAGGAAAACCATTGCTGGGGAAGAAGAGACTAGGAACATGTTACTCAGAGGTAAACAGAAGTACATACAGTTGGATATTCTATAGATGTAAATGCATTAAATAGTATATTACACAAGGGTAAAGGACCATTACAGCCTTTATGAAAAAGGGAACAGAAGGGCTCCTGGACAAGCAGTATTTAGTAGTAAATGTTATCATGAGCTATGTAGCTCATGAGCAGCAAAACAGCCCTAGACCTTTTCCTTGCATCCACACTTGGGCCGTGCCAGAGGGCATATGCTGCAGAGAGGTGCAGTAGGAGCCAAGTGGCCCTGGCTCGTCGCTGCTCCTGCCTGCTTCCTTCTCGTTCGCCTGCAGCAGCACAGTCATGGCAGGAATAGGAGAGTCTTGACTTAAAAATGAAGATTACCAAATGGGCCTTGTTTTGTGACTAGCTGTGTCCCTTGTCAAGGAGAAAGGTGCACTGAGCTTACCAAACCACCCTTACCCCTGTCCACAAAAGAGGGGCGATATCCAGGCATGTATCTTCACTTGCAAGATGATATTTAAGCCTCTGCCGCTGACTCTCCAAGACGGGCTGTCTCATTGGTGGTCACAAGGTGTCCTGGCTGTGCTTATTTCCAACAGCACTTTCAGAAGCAATGGTTGGGGCTTCATGTCTCAGGAGCTGCATCAGCCTGATTGCCCAATTGTTAAAGTATAGTTGCAACACTAAGTTCTACTGTTCTTGTAGTGAAACTTTTTCATTTCAGAGTGGACTCTGCATCTCTGTGTCCAAATAGACTTCAGATTTTTTTTTTTCAGTTTTGTTCAAGAGTCCATTCCCTGCCAGCAACCAGCTGCTGCTGTTTATTTTTATATCTTATTCTTCATGCATAAAGCAGGGTGCAGCTTTCCCAGGACCAGTTTCACCACTAAAAATGTTTTCCCCAACTTCAGAGTTAAAAACAACAAGGAGACTTAAAGCAGGAATGAAACTAATCATCTGCCGTTCTTAAAGCTGGTGAGGCTTTTAGTGTTGCCAGCAGCAGATCTCTGATGAGATCTTTGCAGAGTAACGCAGCAGAGGCATGCTGTAGCTCGCTGTGACAGATCCAAATGTGTCCTGTCTGTCCAAAGGGGGCCAGTGGCTCACAGCAGCTGTCGAGCTGCTTTGTAAACAAGTGGGGGACATAGCTGTTTAACCCAGAATCATGCATCTGAAAATATGCTTTGCCTCTCCAAGGATTTTGCTGGAAATGCTTCAAAGGATTCTGTTTTTCCCAGAAAGCTGCATCATGTGGTGTTTATCGACTCCTAGAAAGTACTTGCAGCCTTCTTTCATAGGAGAATGGCACTTTGCAATTTGACAGTAAAATCACACATGACTTGTTAAGCACAACTTCCTAATGTAGCTCCCTGTCTGTTGCAACAGTCTCTGTGGTGGTAAAAAAATACAGTACATTACACTCACTATAGCAACTGTGATGGCAATATGCAGATTATGTGACCATATCACTCTTGAGCATCTAAAAAAAGAAATATTTATTTTAGCATGGTCGGTACTCTTTTCACAGTCTCTTCTTTCACTGTTCTTTTGTGTTACACTGTCTTAACTTCATCCCAGGATCTCTTTGCATTGCTTGATATCAACAATTTTCTTTCTAAAACACATGGCTTTACATGCAAGCTGACCCTTTGTATTCCTTAGTCATCCATGTTGACCTCTGTATTCCAGCATCTTTATTTCTAAATAGCACACATAACCCAACTTCATGGATCATTTTATCTTACAGTACATACCAACTCACACATCTTCATTCTCTGCTGTGGTTTATCCTGTTCTTCTGCTTTCTTCCACCTATTATAACTTTCTTTCAAAATGTGCCCCGCTGAAAGACTTTTTTTCCCTGTCACTTAATTGGGGTTTAAACAGAACCTAGACTAACTTAGGGCTATTCTTATTTTGGAAACCTGTTACATAAGAAATTCCCATATTTTGCAAATTTTCTCTAAAAATCTCTGGTTTCAGGTTAAGGACTGCTTCTTCCTGATCATTTTTTATTCTTTGTACAAAGGCACTATAGGGAAAGATGTGTTATTTGAGCTGCAGCTACAGACTCATTGTAAAGTCAGGAATAATGATGTTCTGTTTTGAAGCTCAAGTGTTGAATCATTCCTCTTTAGGACTGAATTAAATCAACTAATTGTTTTTCCATCTGTAGAATAGGAGCAATATTGTACATCATACCTTCCAGGGTTGTGTAAAGTTGAAATAATGACAATGAAGTCATAAGCTACCACAAACCATCCAAATCAGCCTTGAAAAATGTATTGCCATGCTCTTTTTCTCATTTGGTATTGTAGTTTAGCCTTTTCTCAGCAAATAGGTTTGCCAAGTCTAGTCTAAAGCCTGCATGCTGCTGAAAGGATATTGTACTGAAATAGAAGTGTAGATGTGGATGAAGACTGCCAGAAACATCTCCTATTACCTTGGTAGCCAACTTCCATATATATCGTAGTGTGGAAAATGGTGAAATACCACCTCTTTGGCAGTTGTAAAAGGATAAGAAGTAGGTAAAAGATAAGTGTAACATGAATCTTGTGCAAAGAGGGCAGGGATACATGGAATTAGGAAGCTGAGAAAATGCAGGGGGATAAATAAATGAAGGAGGCATGTCACTAGCCCAACATGCTTAAATAGCACAGATTAGAAACCTTTCAACTCATGCTCTCTCTATACCTGACTGACATTCATCTTCATCGTTATAGACAAACCCCTCCAGTACTGGCAGAGAATAGGTTGGTCATTAGTTTTGAGCTTTTCCTTTTACTAGATATTGCCACAGGAAGCGTGTTCTGCTTTTACATGGTAGAGTCTACGTGGAGTGTCTAGGCACATACCATATTGCTTGCATAGGATGTATACACAGATGTGGTTTTTAAAGTCATGGGGATTGTACATATCTCATGAGATGATTTAAGGACCATTTGCTTAAAATGTTAGCATAAGATCAGACAGGAGAAAAGGTATTAAAGGTTGTAGTGAGTATCTCTACAGCAGAGAAAAGAAAGAGAAGAGTTGTCTAGAGATTATGTAGATATTTTTGTAATTTAGTAGCTTCTGCAATTTGAGAAGAAATACATTTTTCCCTAATTCTTCCTCGATCTCACATAGAATCCAGTTCCTCCTCAGGTTCTGTACCTGTTGGACTGAAATCCTCGTTTACATGCATATTGAGAAAATAGAAAAAGTAAAGGAAAACTTTCACCAGTTTTATTTTATTTTGACAATTATTTTGAAAAAAAAAGAAATTGTGGTTTTTTCTCATTGGATTTTTAAATTTTCCTCAACTTGTTTTTCAGTGCAAAAAGAGGGGAACATTTTTTAAAAGTGCTGAATGGAAAAAAAATCAACATAAATACACAGGTTTCCTTACTTTTTTTTTCTAACTCTTCTCTCACAGAACCACAGAATTATTGAGGCTGGAAAAGACCTCTGAGATCATCGAGTCCAGAAGAAGGAGGGGAGATTTCTTCACTTTTAAGTGTGGTAACTCCACACTTCTGCCCTCCATGCTTCATTTTTGATTTGAAATGAGTGGGATGAGGAGGTAAAAAGAAAATTGGTAGATGAAAAGAAAACCAAAATTGGCTAATTTTCATTTTTTAGAAACTAATTCACTGAAATCATTGTTGATATATGAAATTAGGAACAATCTTTCATTTTGTATTTTCCAAGTATAACATAAAAAACTGTCAAATAAAAAACTGTCAAAAAAAGCTTTTGATTCCAATGACAATGCATCTTCCAAAACGCACTTTTTGGACAAAAATTTCCACTCATTCTGCCATAGTCATTGACACTGACCTTCTACATGTAGATTCAAAGAGATTAATTAAAGGCAAGCAGAACTGCTAAATTGTCAGCAGCTGGGGGATGAAAGCGATTCTGGAGAGTAATTCTCAAATGATGCTGAGGATAAGGCAGGACATTTAGCAGCTAAATTATCTCCCTCCTGAATTTAAACTGAGTCTAGTGAAATGGTAGCTTTCTGAAAGTCCCTTTATGGTCAAATCCTATTGCCAGTGGTGTGACTTTTTTTATAAAGTAAAAACAAAACATAAAATAAACGGTATAATTAACATTAAATGGTGCAAGTATACAGAACTTATTGTGCATTAGGGATTATACGTAAGACGAACTTTATAGTTTTTACATTTCAAATTTATAATTATCTTTCCCCCTGTATCTCTCAATATATTTCACTGGCATTCAAAGAACGAGAGTAGAGTTCCCTTGTGGTTAATTTAACCCTAGGAAATTCCCCAGAGCGTAATCAAAGACTGCACAGTGGCTAACATTTCTCTCCTGATTCAAAACTAATGAAGTTAAATCCTGCTGGCTAAGACAGTATTTCTAAAAGTCTATTAGACTATAAATATAGTAACTGAGCAGACATCAGTCATAACTACAAATGCATTTTTTACCACCTGTCTAAAAGAGGAAGCACAGATGCAGAAAGACCTCATCCATGGGCTTGAATCAGCCTCATTATCACCTATGAATTAAATTGAAACTGCCAAAAGTCACAGCAGTGAATTCAAGACATGACAGTCAGATCATTGCCCATGACACAGGGGTGAAGCACCTTCCCCAGGCCTAGCCTGGGATTTACTCTATTCATAGCTACCCACATGGGACTAACTTACTTCAAAGGGTACTCAAATGGGTCATGGGTGTAAGAAATCTGCATATCTTAAGCAATTAAGACTGTTGGAAACAGTCATATTAGGGAATAACTCACTGTTCAAACCATGCTGCTAATAGGAAGGCTGGCTGAGGGGACCAGGGTGAGTCAGGCTGTGTGAGTACCAGAAGCACTCTGGTAAATGTCTGAGCTCTCACTTTTGTCAGCATTTGTGTTCCTTTTGGCTTCAGGATGTTCCCTCAGGGGAATGCACATGCATTTTGCATCGATATTTGCATATATTTGTGCAACTACTCAAACTTTTTATTCTTGCAGCTACACTGAATGCTGTGAGGTGAGGATTACCCAAACAAGGAGTAGAAAAGCAAACCGTAAGTCCCACCAGACAATCCACAAGAAGGGCCAAGCAAAATCCTAAACGCAAGCGGGCTGTAGCTGCTTTAGGTACCATTCACTTAACATTATGTGCATATGTTATATTTGCAAAGAGTGATGAATGGAGTTAAATACAGTTGCCAGCAGGTCACAAGTGATGTTCCCCAGGGCTCAGTCTTGAGGTCTATTCTCTTTAATATCTTTTATCAATGATATGGATGAGGAGATCAATGACATCCTCATTAAGTTCGCAGACAACACCAGATTGGATGGGTGTGTTGATCTGCTTGAGGGTAGGAAGGCTTTACAGAGGGATCCCGACAGGCTGGATTGATGGGCCAAGGCCCATAGTATGAGGTTCAACAAAGCCAAGTACCAGGTCCTGCTACAGGCCTGAGGAGGAGTGGTTGGAAAGCTGCCCAGTGGGAAAAGACCTGGGGATGTTGATTGATGGCTGGCTGAACATGAGTCAGCAGTGTGCCCAGGCAGCCAAGAAGGCCAACAGCATCCTGGCTTGTATCAGTAGGACTAGGGACATAACCATGTCCCTGTACTTGGCGCTGATGAGGCCACACCTCAAATCCTGGATTCAGTTTTGGGCCCCTCACTACGAGAAGGACATTGAGATCTTGGTGTGTCCAAAGAAGGGCAATGAAGTTTGGGAAAGGTCTAGACCACAACTGTTGTGAGGAACAGCTGAAGGAACTGGGGTTGTTTAGCCTGGAGAAAAGGAGACTGAGGGGAGACCTTATTTCTACCTCTACAACTACCTGAAAGGAGGCTGCAGAGAGGTGGGGGTAGGTCTGTTCTCCCAAGTAAGAAACAATAAGACAAGAAGAAATTGTCTTAAATTGTGCCAGGGGAGGTTTAGGTTGAATATTACAAAGAAATTCTTCACCAAAAGAGTTGTCAAACACTGGAACAGGCTGCCCAGGGCAGTGGTTAAGCGACCATTCCTGGAGGTATTGAAGACATTTAGATGTGATGTTGAAGCACATGGTTTAGTAGTGAGCCGTCAGTGCTGGGTTAACAGTTGAACTTCATGATGTTAAAGGTCTCTTCCAACCAAAATGATTCTATTGTTCTATGGTTCATTTTGACAGAATGAGCAAGGTAAATATGTTAGCAATTTTTTTCCTTTTAAAAAAGTAATTATTGAAGCCCTTGGAGGCAAATTTGTTGGTGGCATTGGATAGCATTTAGTTCACAGGAGTCCTTAGAATATAACTGACACCTCCTTAAGCCCAAATTTTATTTTTTCTGTCATTATTTTAAAGCTCTATGCAAAGTGGCTAGAAAAAAAAATTAGTTTCAATTCCTGTTCAGAACTGCAACCAGTTCCTTTGTTTTTATTGGTTATATAACCACAAATGAAATGATTAATCCTGATGTACACAGAGAATCAAAATCAGAGGTATTTGGCAATTCCCGGGATTTGTTCTTAGCCTGGTTCTTTGCGGAAAGATGAGATTTTTGTGTTAATACATTTCTTCCAATTCACTTTTGCTGCTATTTTCTCCAATGTCATCAGTAATTGGATTAAACCCTGACAGATCTCTGTAGTTCATTAACAGTGGGATGAAACAATACATATTGGGGCAAAACAATCCCTGCCCTAACTCCAGCAAAACCAAACCAGTATTGTCACAGATGAATTTAGCTCATTCTGTCTTAATCTAGTCAGTAACTCATCCATCCCATCTAACAGCAGAGTTGTTACATGTTTTTATATCCAGGATTTTTATAATGGGAGAGACAACATCTTAATTTTGCCTTTACCCATTGCTCAAGCAACTGGAGTACCACCAAGCCAAGTGACCAGCCCAGGTCAGGGCAGATAAATCATTAAATGACCCAAAATTAAATTGAGGAGCAGGTAGCTCTCAGCACACGCTTCTCTCACTTTCTTCTGCAATGTCAATTTATACAACAGACTGTTTGCTGTGGTTGGGTTTAATACAAAGATTAGACACTTACCATGTATGGCTGGAGCAAATAATATCCAAGCAGGGATTTGGTGGGGCTTTTACAGGGGGCTTTTTCTTTTTTTGTTACTTGGTTTCTATTGTTTCTTAGGATACTCTATTGATATTATATTAACCAAAAACCTTCACATTTATTACATTAATTCATTACAGTATTAAGGGTCAGAGAACATAGTGGTATTAGTGGTTTCATAAAGCTCTTGTACTAATTTTCAAGACTAAATCAGTAAACAACTTCAAAAATGGTTCTTTATGGAAATAAGCGGTGAGTATTAAGAGGTGTACCTTGTTACAGATAATGGACTTGAAGCAGTGCAAAAACTGCATTGCTATTTTTGCATAGATTTCTCGAAGTTTCTATGAAGAGGGGCCTGAACTCTACAAAGAAATGTCTCGAGAGGGCCAGAAATGGGCAGGGGTAAAGTGCTGTGCAGCAGAATTGTGGGCTTTGGGAGCACATCCTGCACTGCCCTGCACCTGGGTGGAGTGGAAGGAGAGGACAGCAGCCCCAGTGAGCACAGCGACTGGGAATCAAACAGCCCTTCGTGAGTGGTCTCCTCACACCTTCTCCCTGACCACCTAAACTGCAGCTTGGGAGCAAACAGAGAGGACATGACATATCTGGATTGTGGGGAAAGAAAGAAGATGCACAATAGCCCAAGCCTGGGGTACTCAGTATTATGCTTTAAGACAAATCCAAAGTGAATAAGCCAAGCCAGCTCAGAAGACAAAAAAAAAACCAAAATAAAACAAAATCTCACTGTAAACAAGGACCTACATTTTCCCCACATGTTCTCTGTAGGAAAACGTCTGGCTGGGTTGTAAAGATTTAAGAACTGCACTTGTTTGCTGCAGGACACCACCTGACAAAGAAATAAATGGAACATTCAGTTTGCTTCGGGGAAAGTTGTGCTGTATTTCTTTTATTCTGAATTTATGACTTTCACAAAGACAGTTGATAAGGGACACTAGTGCATGAAAGGACAGGGGAACAAATGGTATATTTTATTTTTTTTAAATAAAATAACTTAATTGATCCTGCTTTAGAGCCACTGCACCACACCAGCAATTTTGCTTCAGTTTGTGTACACCACAACAGGCAAATTTCAGCATAAGCAGCACCTGTCTCTGCACTTACTCTTCTCTGTTTTTAAATGTCACCATCATACACCTTCCACGGCATCTGGGCAACAGGTAGTTCAAATCAGTCTGTTCCCATCATTACTTATCTATTTTGCAGGGACTAACTACTTACAACCCCTTCAGTCCTGTAATCATTTTGAACTCTACAAAGCAAAGTTTTCTAAAAGTATTTTATCTGTATACTGATGTAGGGCTTTAAATGCATGAAAACAGGTGTTATCCTTGGATATGTCTTTCCCCCCACCCCAAATAATTTGACTGCAATTGTTAAAACCTAAATTAAAAAGCCCAGATTTCCATATTGCACAGTGCAGTTTTTAAAATGATGAGCCCGAACTTGGAAGCTGAACAGAGTGCGAGCTGCAATTTTTCAGATCTGCAAAACAATAAATTAACATAACAGGAACTAAAGGAGAAATCTGATTACATGAAATTGCCAGCCAGATGCTAAGAATGTTGTCAGGATCATTTACAAATATTCACTACTGTTGCACTTCTACTCTAAAAGTCATTCCTTCTTTCAGTATTTCTACTTTTCTAGAAACTCTGAGGTGCCTTCTTGGCACAAAAATCCAAAGCAGACATGCCAAGGGCAAACAACAAGGCTCCAGAGGTAAATCCTGTGTGATTTCCCTAGAGACCAAGAGCCATGCACCCATGTGCTGAAGTTGGCACACAATCTGGGACTTACCCAAAGGTGGCGAATGGAGTTGGTTGAAATCTTCCAGGCAAGCAATTTGTTGGCTGAAAAACGCAAGGTAGAGTCAAAGCATATTATACATTTGTTACGTATACAGTTGATGTTTTGGTTTAAAAACTTGGAAAATGTTGAAGCATTCAAGAATACCATCTTCTCAATGAAAAATTTCAACTGCAGTATCCCAGGGCTACATGAGGGCACCCACTGCTTCTTTTTCTTCTTTTACCCTTTTGGGCTTTTTAATACTACCCCTGATGAATGAAGTGAGCAAAGGCTTTTTCAGTTGAGTAAAAATACTATGTTCCACCTGAAATTATAACTCTTCCTCACATTTTCTCTTTTCACTACCAATCTGAAAAATCAGTATCATACATGATATATTCACGGCTTACATTAAGCAGAAACATTTAGAAATCAACTCCGATTGAACAGGTAGCAGCAAAGAACATTTTTAAACCAGCTTAAAAAGGTAATCTATGGCTATAAAAAAAGATTTTAAGTTCTTTCACGGTAGTACAGAATAGATAGAGGACAGACTATGGGGAGTAGACAGAAATCCCACTTTAATTCCTAGAAAAATATTGCAACACACTTCCCAAGAAACAGAGTTCCCTGATAGGAGCAGAAGTTGCAGGAGGAGAGGGCACAGGGGAGATGTTACTGCTGTCTGTATTGGGTGGCATAGAGAAGATAAGAGTCAGGCTTTTTTTGGAGGTGCATGGTGACAAGATGAGCAGTGAGGGACAAGACAGAATATGGGGAATTGTGATTGAATGTTAAGAGTAATTTTTTTTGCCGCAATGGTGGTTAAACTTTGGACCAGACTGCACAGAGAGGCTGTGAGCCTCCATCCTTGGAGATGTTCAAGACTGGAGAGGATGCAGCTCTCAGCAGCCTGATCTGATTAGCCCTGCTCTGAGAGAGATTGGACTAGATGACCTCCAGAGATCCCTTCCTAACCAAATCACTCTGTGTTTCTTTGATTAGATGCTTCTAAGACTGAATGATGATGCATACAGGCAGCCACACTTCTCAGTTCATATTTTAAAGACTTCCAGCTTTAGGAAAAGTTGACAGAGAAGGAGGAGATCTCCTGCAGTATGTGCTGGAAGCAGGTAGCCTGAGCCTTATCCTGATCCACGGAGGTTCATACTCTGCTCACCAGGGCTTCCTTCCCCATCGAATCAGGCAGTTTCATTCATGGTTTGACTATAGCTCTGCCCCTCTGCATCTTCTTTGGGAGACAAAGTATAAATGAAAAGAAATCTCATGGAAAATCTTCCCTTCAGAGGAATTTGAGGACTTCAGCAGCTCTTAGGTCTTCTGTATATCTCATCTCCCTCATTCACTTGCATCGGAAGTACACAACACATTGTGAAACTCATTATGAGATGCACACTCTGTCTCTAACTCCTTTTCATCATGTTTGCATACATAAGGAATTCATTGTACATTAAAAGTATTAAAAGGATAAAATTACCTGGATTATTTTTTTTTCCAAACAGAAAAAAAAAAAGCAATCTCCTTCAAGTGAGGTCTCTTAACAGAAAAGGACCAGGATGCTGATTTGGAGCATATTTCCCTGAACAGGTAAATGCAATTTGAACACTGCATTTTTGGCACCTGAAGTTCTAGACCTTCAATTCTTTTAAGAAAATTACTTGATGGCATTACATCTTTCAAATTCTTTTGCACTCCAAGCAATCCTAGCTCTAGCTATTGGCATTAACAAATACTGTATTGTCTTATACCAATAGCGAGGCAGTAATGCATGCATTATAAAGGAAGGCATATTTTTTAGGCTCAGATCCAATTTCTTGAATTATAAATGTGCAAAAAATTATCTGCAGCTCTTGGTGTTCCATTGGTGATTGAGACAATAGCAATTTGTATACTTCGTACTCACAACCTTTCTTTCATTTTTTCTCAGGAAGTTCTGGGGGGAAAAAAACGCGGTCACAGTCAGACAGGCATTAATTGTTCAAGTCCTGGACAAGATCCTTGAATTCACATGTCTCCTGGAAGTCTTCGTAAGCCTGTGTCTTTGTAAGCCTAATGTTCTTTGAAGAGAAGAAAGCTTTAAATCAGCTTCATAAACTCTTTCCACCTAAACACCACTACCTGCCTATATGCAATCTAACTGTTCCAAAGTACTCTCTGCATATCACCCTTTTTATTTGTTTGGCATAGTCTGGCTTTTGAAGCAGTAGAGTGTCTATGTAGATATGAATACACCATATTGCTTATGGTGACACTCATTCTAGGTTGCTTCAGTTCTGTATTCCTCTGTGACTGTTGGCCTTCAGTTATGTTACCTGTGTTACTGCATCAAATACTTTCATCACTACTGCAGATCCACACTCTAGAAAATAAAGCAAGATTGCATCTGATATTGCCATAGCAGAGAAATATCCTAAATCCATACATATACATCATCAATCATATATTCAGGTAAGTAAAACCCCCAAATGTACAGCATATCTGAAGGGAAGGTGATTATGCTTCAGGGTCCATGGCTGATTGAAAAGTGGAGTGCATATTGTTTGCTTCTTTGTTTTTTCCTGAGATGGCATCCTTGGATAAACAAATACATACTTTAGCACAGGGATGCAAGTTGTTGTTTGTGCTGGACCAGAAATGTCACCAAGCAGAGGATATTGCCTTGCATCCTGACTTTTCCAGAGCACGAAATTCACTCTTGCAGGGGCAAAAAAAGGCTTAACAAAGGCTTAACAACTAAAAGGTTTACTAACTGTAAACAAAAGCGCGATCACATCTATAACTTTTCTGCACTGATTACATGAGAAAGAACAGCACACACTAGTTTCCTATTTCACAAGGATACAGCTCTACAGTAATATATAGTCCCAAAAGAGAAAGTGGCACTAAATATCCACAAAGTAAAAAATATCTGCTATTACGTATAGTGAAAAAAGAAAGAAAAAAAGAAAAGCACTGTATTTGATTGTCTGGGAAAATGTTTCCTACACTTGTGAGGCAGTCAGCTTCAAGAAAGCAAAGGGAAATCGAGTGGCCCTCTCAAGGCACAACTTCATTTGGCTGAATGGTGTAGCAACAAAAGGCTTAGCTGGTCACTGATCCATGCCTGAAATGGTGAGTCAGGCTGCATGACCAAGGAACACTCACTGAGTCCGATGTGCTTCAGAGCTCACTTACCAAAGAGCCAGTTCCTATGTTCCAAACCTAACATGGAACTCCATGGTGTACAAAGCACGGCTATAGTTTTGTATTTCTTCCAGCTCCTACCTTCTCATGACCAGCCTCTGGTGCCAAGGCTTGCCTGCCCATTGGTGCAATAGGGAAGGTTATAATAGATTCCAAGGCGTGGACATCACCCCAGCAGCTCATTGACAGGGCAGTGGTATCGCCAGCAGTCAAACAGCAACACAACTCATGCTCTCCACAGATTTGATCCCATCACTGATTTTCCCTGCTCCTCTTGCTTGAGGGAGGTGCAATGGAGCCAGCCACCCTGCAGCTAAGCCACCATACTTCAGCACCCAGCCTCCTTTCCCTGGAAGCATCCAGCTCTTGCCAACAACTCCAAATGCCATAGCAGCAAAGCTATTTTAATGGACATTTATCTCACTTGCAGGGATATAAGTAATCTTACAAATACAAAAAATACGTAATGTGAGAATGCCCTAAAGGAGGACAAGGGAGAAGTACAAACTTCCATCTACATCAAGCTCTCATTGGCAGTGTACCTTGCCAATTAAAAGACATGGGAAAGTATCTGTTCTCCAAATCTTTTGGCAAGCTCCGCTACTGATCAGGAAAAGGCACTTTGAAATATTCTCGGTGAAACAGTACGAATTTTCTTGTTTTATTCTTCTTTTATCAAGTTAAACACGTGCACAGCCATTTTTGTAATCTTGAAG
Source organism: Todus mexicanus (assembly GCA_013389965.1). Classification (NCBI taxonomy): domain Eukaryota; kingdom Metazoa; phylum Chordata; class Aves; order Coraciiformes; family Todidae; genus Todus; species Todus mexicanus. The sequence continues at coordinate 39,530 of WEIS01080391.1, forward strand.
ATGTATTTTAATTGATTTCCCAAGTATTGTAAGGTCTATTAATTTCTTAGATCTTGCGAACGCTGCATTTTCTGTATTCCAGCTGCTGTCCTAATCATGTTCATTAACAGACTCACTATTACCTGCCAGCAAATATCTTACATTGCATTAATAAATCTTCTGTTTGCTACCACAATTGAATGGACAAGTAAAATAAAATACCCAATAGTGGGAGTTTCCACATGGGCCTAACCCTGTTCTATTATGTCATTCTACTAAGAGATTTAACTGGCTTTGAATATAAAGGTGACAAAATGAAAAATATTTGAATAGTATTTTAAAGTGTGCACTTTTACATTTTTAACAGCATCTCCTTTTTCCACATTAGGAATTAACTAGTTTTTCTCACGTGCATTGTTGTTGTGAAAGTCTTACAGAAAATGTACTTTCTTCCTTGCAATATTCAGTATCTCACAAACTGTATGATCAATTATTTTTTTTTTACTTTTTATGAGAAATATAAAAAATACAAATATTAAGAAATACATTATAACCTTCCAGTTTTAGACTGTATACCCCTTAACAACCAGCAGAAAGACCCTATGCAAAGGGCTTTTGCCTTCATTACTTCCTCACAGTTCTCAATTAATTTTTCTAAAAGCTCTGAAATTCTGCCAGCACGACACGTGCACAGAAGATAAAATGAAACAGCAATTAATCCAATCATCTTTGATTTAACATTAGTGTAATGCAGTGAATTAGGCCTTGTTTTACATGCAACTGTGTTGTTCCGACTACATTTCAGAGAGCCCCCAAATTAGCCAATTCACAAATCATAATTGAACCAAGAAGGATGAGGGTATTTCACTTAGTATGGCCCTTCTGAAACATCTCTCTTTCCTTAGGAAGGCAGGCAGATTAGCAAGATGGGCAACTCTTTACTGAATAGTGAGAACTGAAAATGTGAGATGCAGCAGGATTGATGCTAATACATTAAGCTGTGCACTGGCTGTTGCAAAGCTGAGGCAGGAAATTGGGATGATCAGTACTTTCAGGGAAGAAACCCTGGATCTGTCAAGTCCCTCATCCTGCAACCCTTGCGTCGTCCTACTGCTAAGCACAGGAGGAGTCATGCATGCAGGAAGAGTTAAGCACGTGGTCACATATTTGTAGTGCAAGGGAACTGAAAAGTCAACATTCCTCTTTACAGCCCTATTAACAGTAGCAGATGTCAAAATTATTCATCTTATTGTAATAGTAAGCATGGAAATTAAGAAGTAATAGGACTAATCAGACCACGATACCATTGCAACACAACCTGAAACTGAGGCCTAAGATGACTTAGGCCTTTTTTTTTCCCCATCTGATTGATATCAGTTTTTCTGCATTTTGTTCTTTATATGTTGAAGGTCTGGCAAAAGAGATGTAATATTTCCTGAAGATACATCCCTTCATTGCAGTCCTATTCTGAATGTGGTTTTGATTTTATGGGAAGTGTTGGACATAAAATTTGTCACTCACTCACGTGGACACCAAACAAAGTTCAGTTGCAGCACAGCTTTCATTAAGGATTCATTAATAGACACTTCACATAAAGTGCTACCACACTCTCTTTCATATTTTTTTCTCTCCCTACCCCCATCCTTTTTTT
>WEIS01080391.1:41194-54002 GCA_013389965.1 Todus mexicanus
TTTTTGCAGCTGAGAATAATTAACTGTTCTTTTGTGAGTGTCATTTGTTCTCAAGGAATTAAATGCCACCTTATTTCTCAGAACAAGAATTCAACTGTCATAATTATAGCTTCATTTCAGGAGGAAAAAAAAAATCATAATTTATTACAGATTGTTCAGCATGTGAAATAGGTTTAAATGTCTTTGAAAGTAAATTGTGGTATGTCACGAAGGGCTTTTGCCATCACTGTAATTGATTTATAACTTTGCATTTAAAATTAACAACATTCATCCATTGTTCTCCTATTATACAAGGTTCTAGCAAACAGTTTAGAGTTTTGTGTTCGGTTTTGGTCACCACGTTACTGTAATGATAACAATAAAGTTGCAATAGTTTAAAAGATAAAAATGATATTAAGAAGTGAAGCTAATGCAGGATCAAAAATATGCTTGAGACTGAAAACAGTTTTAGAAAAATAAGCTGTGTACAAGAAAAAATGAGTAAATGGGGAATTCAATTGAATTGTGTTAACTTTAAAACACAAGAAATCTAGATATATTTTTAATTAAAGTTTACATTAAAATGACCTACCACAAAACCAGAAAAGACATAAAAATTAAGTCTGAAGTAATTGGGAAAACCTATTTCAATAGAGTTCCTAGAGGCGAAATCATTGGTCCTCTCCTTACGTTAGAAAGCTTCAACCCAGAGCTGCAGAACTGTGTCCTATCCCTGCATTTCACAATTACCCCGTAGTTACAGAACAGCAGAAAGAACAATTTCATTTTCATCTGGGCGATGTTAGTGTTGTGGTACAGTTAAGCACCTTAACTGCCCATCCATTTTTTTGAAGTGGCTGCACTTCTGGGATAATGACGTTGAACAATGTAATAGTGTCATTGAGCAATGACAAAACTGAGATAATGACATTGAGCAGTGCTCCACATATCCAGAGAGGGAAAAAAAAAAAAGTTTCCAGGAATGCATAGGGAATACAAGACTCTAGATGTTGGATGAAAGATTGTATTTATTGGTTTTCAAATACTGTCTGAGATTCCGACCTCAGCAGTTTCTTCAGGTTTATTTGATTTCGTTGATCTCATCAGGTATCACACATAATGACATTAGTGTAAATGAAAACAGAATTTCTCCCATTAACTAATTATTCTATGCACAGTTATGGATAGAGAGATAACTCAATGAAGAAATACAGAAGACTGATTTTGTCAGTTCTGCCAGATACACAACAGAAAATAGATTCCCAGTTGCCCATGAAGATTCCTGTTGTGGTCTCCATCTTTTATACCCCACACCCTTCAAAGAACAATGTATACAGTTAACACAAATGGGAGAAGGAAAAGACTGGTTAATTTACTCATTTCTTTAAAAATAGGCAAAGAACACCATCCCTTTCCACAGTACTTGGAGATCATTACATCAGAGACTTCTAAGATCCCTCAGATAAGAGAGACCTGCCCCCTCAAAGGCTGTTACTCCCACTTAAGGCTAACAAAGGTAATCTACAATCTGACTTTGTCCCATGAAAACAGCTTCTACCTTTTGTTTACTCCTTTCCCTGTGCTTAATTTACAGGAGCACATTTCATGAAGCTTTAAATTTTCCAAAGAAGCAATCAATAATGAAATTACGTCTTCATCATTGATATCTTCATCAGTTAAGTAATGTTAAAAAATGCCTGGTGTTGGGTTTTGGTTGGAGTTTTTTTCAGATTAACAAAAAAGATTTAACATCAAACTGGGGTACAGAGAAGCCAAAAAGAACCATAAAATATGTCCTAGTTTTAGTAAATTTTAGTCACAGCAAATGAAGTTGAGGGTAAATCCAGTCCCACAGGAGTCTCTGCAAAGGAGTTTGGTTCTCACAGAGGCTGCGGCAGGCAGGGACGTGAAGACTGTGCCATCTGAACAGTGTAGACTATCCTCTTCTGGTGAAAGAGAGAAAGCTGAAGGGCATCAATTCTGCCTCCTCCTCCTTCCTAATTTTGAAAATTTTCTCACCAAGTATTTTGCACATATAGCTTATGATGGTGGCTGACCCTTCCTCAGGCCAGTAAGAAAGAAATGTTCCCCAGGACACTTTCTTATCCACATATGTGTGTAAAGACATGTCACAATCTAACAGATGTCATGATAAGTGATTTATATAATTTGAGATTGTGATACAATCTCTATGGTCTAAGATCATGGATGGAACAGGGAGAGGTAATTATGCTGACCACATCAAACATTTCCAAACTCTACAATAAACAAAACAGGACTGCACTGTCCTCGTGCTGAGATAAGCCTGCTGGAACTTAATACTGCTCGGAAATTCAAGGTCAGTTTACTCTAGTAAAAATATTGTCATGTAATGTTGGCAAGGTCAGTGTCAACTTGGATTACCTGCCATGTAAGTGCCAGTCATGCGTGTTCTGCTTGCCTTGGGCTAGTCTAACTCATGCTCTAACTTTTCAAAGATGTTTACGCCTACATCTTCACTGACTGACATGGGGCAACCATAAAGCAGATTTCATTGCATAGCAGCTGATTTTAGTAGCTGGAGCATCAAATCTGTTTCATCATAAAATCTTTTTGCTCCTTTTGTAAAGCACATACAGCTTGTCTTCACACTCCAAATCAGTCACACAACAGTGTGCTGCTTCATGCTGAAAACATGCAGTGAAAACTATATTAGAGCTGAATAACCAATTCCCCTATGAACGGTGGCTCTCACTCCTTACTCTCCCCCAGCGTGTACTTCTGGAAGTTGTTGTGCTGTTTATTCTCAGTGTGTCGAAATGAAAGTACATGTGGGGAAAAATTGATTCCTTACCTGACATATTCTTTCTGGGCTTCTCTCCTGTTGTAGGGCTGTTGTAATGAACTGCTGCCTCTAGCAACCATCTTTTCTGCCTGCCCAACACCGATCTTCCCCCAGCAATGCCCGGGGGCTCCTAAGCACATAGATAACAAAGCCAGGTTCCAAAACCTGCCCTGTTTCCCAGGGCTTCACAGCCCCAATTCCTTAACCCTTTTCATCCAGTGGACATCATTACACACAATCCACCTAAGCAAGAACACCAGCAAAAGCTATAAATCTCATATGAAGCATGATCTACACATGATTTTTATTTTTTTTGCCCCAGGACCTTGCTCAGTTCCTTGAAATTACCCAGGAATTATTTTCAAGGTCAATATGTATTTGCCATTAACATTTTTGTGGTTTAGACAGTTTGCCTGACACATGATGATGTCTCAACCTCAGTGAAGCCTGGGGTGCTGGAAGGGGAACGGGGACAGGGATGCTGCAGCTTCAGCACAGAGTGGGAAATGCTGCCAGGAGCCAGACTGGAGGTGAGGAAAATAGTCTGCACTGAAGGACTGGAGGACAATCTGAAAGTTGAGTCTATCAGACACTTGTCACCAGTGTCTAACGTGTAATATAAGCAATTGTGATGATTTTTATTGAGAACACATGAAAACAGTCAAACTCAACATCTACAATCGCAGAATATCAAAAGAGGTGATACATCTGCTACGACCTGGGCCAAAATTGCCATACTTTAATGGAGTCACAATATTTTAAGGAAACCAAACCAGGTCAGATTTGAATAAGTAACCCAAGCAAAAGACTCTTTTTCTTCTTACCAGAGTAATCTCTGTCCCTGTGATCACTTCTGAACTCCACTAATTTTATGCGGTTTGGTAAATATGAGATTTATGTCGCTTCACATTCTAAAATCAACTGCTGTCCAATATAACATGCATAATAGCAGTGTCCACATTTTATACCCATTTTATGAGCCATATTCTTAATTCTTTTATTTTACAGGAAAAAATATTTGCACCATGTCAGAAAGTGAGGGATTTACTGCTATTGCTGCCTTTGTCTGGAGAGAAAATGCAGTGTGATGGGGCATTGGTTTTGTAGTGATCTTCCTTGTAGATCACCACAAAGAAAATTCTTTTTATTTTGTTCCATCTCAGACAAAGGTTGTAACTTCTTCCAAGTTATGCTTATCTTAATACTAACAAGTGACTTCCCCTTTTTTTCATCTTTACTAATGTGGAATTACCATCATCTGAAAGAACTGTTTAGTTTCCTTGACCAGAAGAGACGTTTAACTATGTCATGTGTGATGTATGGTGCATTTAATTGCCCTGTGCAGCTATTCAAAAAGCATTCAGAAGTAATCATTTAGCATTAATATCCTGGGGCAATTCAAGGTCACAGTACATTAAAAACTAATTCAGAGTAGGTTTAGAATGCATTTTTCATACACAGAGATACATAATTCTTTTATGATAAAAGTGACAATGGCATTGCAGTATGATGAGGGGACAGGGATATTCTAAATATCTGCTACTGGTCTTGTAAAAGCAGAAAGACATCTTTTCACCGTTACTGAACAACCTGAGTATATTTTCCAATAAAATAATTTCCAATAAACTGAACAAACCCAGATAAGTGATAATGAACAAATATGCTTGGGAGAGCAACCATAAAAGCTTGACTTAGAAAAAAATTTAACCCAAAGTATCTGATTTCTCTTTTGTTGCTCTTCCCAGGTGTCAAGCAGCTGGACAGGTTTTTAGGGACAGACTAGAATTAAACAATCCTAAAGTGATCAGAGCTACTTATGCATATGGTACTCCTATGCAGAAAACCAAAATAAAACTATGCTTTTAAAAAAATAATTGATTTTATATTATGAAAAAGATTAAGAAAGTGTAAGGACAACATTGCCCTCAGGGGTCTCAGGGTGAGTCCTGAGTCTGGAGGACAGAGCAATCACCCTACTGTGTTGGGGAGAGGACATTCCCTTCAGTTAAAATCACAAACCACAGAAATCACAAATATCAAATATACAGTCCACATGCATCACAACATGATTAGGTGTAAAATTATTCACAGCCACTCTTGTCACACTCGCACTGTTACCCACACACTATACAAGAGAGATGTTGACAATCTACAAGTCAGATTTCATAATGGAAGGAGAAAACAAACAAACAGTTCGAAAAAATAATTTTGTGTTCTTCACATTAGCGAATAGACATTTTCTACTGCCTTGGAATGCCTTTAGCACCTAGACGAGACACCTCTCAGACTACGCAGCCTTTTGGGAAATTAATCAGACACATTCTCTTGATGCAGCAAGACCACAACTTGGGAGAAGGATTGAACTGGTTTCAGGCACAGAATAACCCCCTTCCACACAGGTTGCATGAGCCTCCCCTCATACTGGGAAGCTGCAACTGGTGATGGAAGCTGGAACTGGAAACTAAACAGATCAAAGCTGTGTCACACAGATCTGTACCAGCTGCAGTCACAGTTCACACTTCTGCTCTCCCGCACAGATATAAAATTTGAACTGAGGAACCAGCACTTTTTAGCTCTGAGGACGACAGTGGATGAAACACAATATAGAAGCATCAAAAAGTGAGTATTGGACACCTGCTGTTGCACACTGAATTAAAGCACAGGTAAATGCAGAGGCTGCCAGAGCTACCTTGGTCAGGCATCAGATTTTGTATTTCTATTAAGAAGGAAAAGAAAAATGCTGGTTGCAAAGGAAATCATGAGCAGAAACACTGGTGTAGGCAAGAGCTCAAGAGTGAAGTCCTGCAACACATCACATGCTACTTTCGCACATCTTTCTTCCATGTTTACATAACCACTGAAGTTTCTAATAAAGTAGACACTTAAATCATTAGCATTTGAATGCAGCATCCATTGATGAGCTGTCAGCCCATATCCATCAGCATTACCGACACCAGCTGCATCAGGGTGCACCTATTTCATATTTTTCAGGCTTGCCCTTACCTTTATTTCTTTTTAACAAAAGCCCTATTTCTAAAGAACAAAAATGTTACCCTCAAAAGAGTCACAAGTAGCAGGCCTGGAGGACGGCATCTACCAGACACTACAGTGGCTTGGATAAGATTTCTAGATGGTGGATATGATGGGAAAGTACTAGCTTCTTATAAATTATCTCACTTAGCAACCTGATAATCATTTTTCCATTAGATACATTAGATCAAAATGAATATTTTAATGTAGATGTCATGGGAAATTGATGAACATAAGAATTCCTGGAACATCTAAAGCACCAACTCCACTTTAGGGGGAAAAAAAAAAAAAGTTGAAAGAAAGATGCTATTTGGAAACTCTTGAGTCTACCTAAAGTAACTCAGACAAATACTTTAATATACGCAAACAAATAAGTTTCTTTGCAGAAACAAGTGGTCCAATAGCAATAATTCTACAGTCAAAATACTCTTATTTCAGTCCCAAACTTTAAAGATCTCTGTCTTGTACAGCCCTCTATTCTACTTCGGTCTTTCTACTCCACCATGCTACAATGTCCTTCTTTTGCATAGCATAAAACACCTTCACAAGTGCTTCGTAAGCAAAGTTCTTTGGTAGCCAAAGGAATTGTGAAAGAAGTGAGTTGTAAGAGGATGTGGAAAAAGATCTTAAAGTCATCCTGAATTATGTGCAAGCAACACCTCTCAGAAGTTTACTTTTCAAATACCGGAATCCATCATACTAGACATTAGGATGGCAAACTCCGCTGGAACAACTTTTAGGACAGTGCATTTTATTTGGGGATTTTTTATAATTTTTTTTAGAGGTAAACATTAGCTTTTGTGTATCAGTATCCAAAATACTTTTATTAAAAGTTTATATAAGACTAAGGAAGTGATTTCATTAATTTATTTTTTTAATTCTGTGACTTTTGAATTTGAGAGGACAAATCAGCTTTTTGAAGAAACCAAAGAAATTGAAATTTGCCTCTCAGTTTAAAACACATAAATTTGAGTATAGAAATTTTCTTTCTTTAGATTTTAATTCAATATTCATTTAGAAGTCTTTAAAAATAAAAATGTTGATAAACTTAACATATTTCAACAATAAACTTTTAATGTTAAAATTGTCTGTGCATTGATAATGTTATTTTGATCAAGGATATATATTTATTTTATTAGATATACTGTTTGATATAAGTGTACAGGAGAGGTGAAATAAGGGGACTATTAACATCTTTTTTAATGATTCACATTCTTTTTGAGCGTCTTCAAGTGTGCTAAAGCTGCTTGTCACCAAAAACTCAGACCTCTTTGTCCTTGAGAACTGATACCTGAATGTAAAACACGACTGGAAAGCCTAAGAAACACTTGGACATGAAGGGCAATAAGGATAATAATTAAAATCACAGCGACACATAGGTAGATGTTTATGTTTTGACTTAGCTTCACTGTCTAGATGACCAGTCTTAAATGGTTCAGCAGTTCAGATAAACAGCTGCATAAGTATTTGCAGGAAATATTGAAACAGGTTTCAAATTAAGTATATACACAAATACTGTGCTGTTTTGAGAACTTCTTAGACATGCCTAATGCAGACCTATCGAGAATGTGTTATTGTTTACTGTGCCACCACTGTTAAAGTGTACAAAAAGACCTTGTACCCACAAAAAAGATCATTCATACAATATTTGCTTGGACTAACAAACAGTAACAAACTAGTTTCTAAAGGACCATTTCTTTTTGCCTTACTGATTGTCAGTATCAAATCAGGGGAAAGTCAGAAAGCCATCAGTGTGGCAACAAGTAAAAACTGAACATGCCAAATAGGTACATGGAGCTGCAAAATCTGATCACACAAGGTAATGAGTGAGCTTTCAGATAGACCTTAGTCCAGCTAGAGCTCACAGTGACTTGACTGAGACAAGACAGACAAATCTCTCCATTTCGACTTCTTACCAAAATATCTGATACTACCATGATGAATTCACTCTTGTGGTGTTTTATTGTTCTCTGTCACTAGGTTTCTTTCATCCCAAGTCCATGGAGAATGTGGGAGCTGACTGTCTCCTGGCTGGGGAAGTGAAGGTTGCAACACCTTAGAAAAAGTCCCAGCTATTGGGATTTCTCCATTCCTCTATGTCATAAAAGTAGCTGCAAGGTATGGACCACTGGGCCAAGATCTAGGTCCCTCATGCCTGCGTCCATGCAAAGCTCTCTTTCTAGCCAACAGCTCTGCAAAGTCAGCACTTTCAGCCATGAGGGAGTAGTTATCCTCAACGTGCTGAGATTCAGCGATACTTTCACTGAATGCTAAGGAACAAACATGATACAGTATAATGAAAAATGCTCTTTTTCTGTTTCACAGTCTCACTGCCAGAATAGATTTATACTTTAAAATCTAAACATTTTAAAATCCAAATCTGAAAAAATAAGTAGAAATTTTACATGGTACCCACTACATTCAATGGGCAAAATGCTGACTTTTTGAAATATGTTATAACTCTTTTTGCATAACATGAAAGACTCATTCAGAAAATAAATAAATAAAAATCTTCAAAGAAAGGAGATGAAGTTTCAAAATTAGCCCTATTCATCCTGTCATGGGAACATTTTTAATACCCTTTACAAGTTTTGCACCTAACATTTGAAATTCCATTCAGACAGTTTGTTCCCAGAAAATACTACGCAGATAGCACAGTGACCTTGTGCAGCCGAAAGGCAATGAATTCAAACCCTATTGTGTGCAGCTGGTGTTGCCATAGAGGACAAAATAAATAGGAAACACTTGGGTATATGGGAATTTTCTTCTCATGCACTCTCTGCTTTCCAGTGACTGCAGGCTTCTGCCTTCAAGGCTTCTGCCTTCAGGGGTTTGTAATTCCTTACTGGACCTTTTGCAATGAGTGACCTGGAGTGGACAGGGCAGAATGGAGTGAAGATAAAGTAGGGACAGAACTGGGTGTCACTGGTGCATCATCAGCATGGGGGTGGTGCATTCCCTGTCACCCTCCCCAGGTACTACCTGGGGGCTATACAGGGAACCCCTCCACCCATTTTGCCAAGCCCATCTGCGCCAGATGTTCTGCAAGACTACGGGCTAGAGGAGGAAGCAGAAGACAAGAGGAAGAAGGACACATCACCTCAGAAAGATCATGTGGTGCCTTGAGTACATATATGGGTAATTTTCATCTACTTAATTTAATTACTTTGGTCCTTGGGAATAAATCATTTCAGTGGGGTCCTGGTTTAACCAGGAAATGAATCTACATGGCCGCTGGTGACAGACTATACGCTAATTTGCTGCACCTTCGAACCCCCCAGTTATATCGTGTGAGAGGAGATAAAATTTTCTGTGTTAAAAAGCACACACAGGAATTATATCACAAAGGAGAGATCAGAACAGCAAACTTAATGACTTAATATTGTAGAATATAAAATCATTCCAGTTGAATAACTTTTAATTTATTATAATACATAGATGCCAATTATGCCTGATTTATTAAGAGAAGTTCAGCAGAGCCAAGGCCCTGTGTTTGAGTGGTTGCCATGGCACCCAGCTTTTACAAGGACGTCTTAAGGATCATTAAAGTGTCAAGGTGATAAGTTTGACACTCAGTGGATTTAATGATGGATGATAATAATGTTACCCCTTCACATCATGTAACACCTAGGATTCAAGGTAGGAGGTATAAATTTTAAGCATTTTTTTATTTTAGATACTTTTTAAAAGAAACCAGCTAAAGCTGGCATAAAATAATGTTAACCCAAACTACACTCTGATCCCTTTGTTGTAAACTCCTTAACTTTATATTTTTGAGTGATTTTGGAATGCCACCATTCCTCAAAGCATCTCGAGCTGGTTTTATCAGATCTCACAGGCATACCCCTGACCAGAGACTTCTGAGCATCACAGGAAATAGTTTCCAGGCGGAACACTGACAATCCAGCTTCCAGCAAATCATACAGGATGTTTGATGGTAAGAAGGGAATTGACAAGAAAAGGAGAATCTTTTCTGTGTACTGTGAAAAAACCTGATGGCAATATGGTCTGCATCTAAGCTCTACCCCAGCTGTCACGCAAAACCAATTCATTTCACATTGGACATAGAACAACCTGAGGCTGGTAATGACTTTCAGTGACTTGCACAGACCTGATTCAAGCCAATAAGTTGAATACAAAAGACTCTGGAGGCATCAGTACATCCCTGGGCCTTAAAGACGCATACATAGGAACCATCATGACATGTTATTTTAGGTGCTTGTTTCTGTTCTTGTTCAAGAAGAGGTGCTGCAGAGGAAGGAGAACTCAGAGGTGCAGCCCTCTCGTCGCTGCACAGAACACTCTACCACCTCTCTAACAGCAGCAGCTCCCATGCAGGCTGCTTTTGTCTGAAAATACAATATCCTGATGCTTTTCTGTTTTAACCTTCCAGAAATATTACCCTTGTAACACCTTCTCTGGAAAAAATAAATAAAGAAATAAATAAAATAGTTAAGTCACTGTCCCTACCTTGCAAACTGCAAAGCAGTGGGGCTGTGTATCTCCTTTTAGTGTGATGGCAATGTCACAAGACTGATGATTCCCAGGATACCACTGCCATTTACAACCTCTGTTTCTGCTCAGAGCTACACACAGAATCATTTTCTTGGAGCAATTTACCAGTTTATCCACACTATGGGTTAGAGCCTGACTTCACAATCTCTTTTTAAGAGAATATTTATTACACTGACACTGTTTTCAACCTGCTTATTGGACTGGTGTAAACAAAAAACAGGGGATTACAGATCTAAACCCCAAATTTACCACTTGCAGCCAGCACTTGTGCCTACTAAGCTGCGTGTCATTGCCAAGCATCGCTATGCCAGGTATTCCATGTCTAGTGTAAACGTATTTGACAAGCATAATCACAGTTTAGCTCCAGTATCTTCTAGTAAAGCTATCTTACTGACATGAGAATAATAGTCTAGGACAAGTACATAATGTGTTCCAGTCATTCTAAACAATTCTGCGTATACTTTGCTCCAGGAGAACAATTTTTCTTGTGCCAACATGGACTCTCTTGCTTGACTTGACCTGCATTTTTGGCATAGGTTCCAAGCCTTGACAACTTCCTCAGTGTCACTAATCATTTGGGACAAGTACTGGCCCTTCCTTGGATCTTTCAGTTGCTGAATAACTTTTGTGTATTCATGTAAATATATATTTCAGTACCATTTTAGGGAGCAACATCCTGACACTTTGTAGGTCTATGGGTTCCTCAGCTTGTGAAACAGGAGTCTAGAGCATGTGATCTTGACCTCCCCGTGCTAGCGGCCTTTGCTTTCCACAGAAATCATTGTCTCTGTTCAGACTTCATATGAATCTGGACAAGCTTAGGATACCTTGTTCTGGACCTGTTTCTACTGCAGTGCTGACAAATAGTCCTGAGGGTATCCTGTCACTCCACACTAATCCATCTGCATTTCACTTTATGGTCACTAAACCTCAATGAAATAACAATAGTAATTGTTATTATTTCAAGATAATGTTTGTTGTTCACTTTGGCAAAGGTATTATGGTAGGTGACACTTGGTCAACTTTCACCAAACGTTGGCTTTCTGTAAAACCTCTCCCTTTGACATTCAGAGAGTGTCAATGCTTGTTATGTATAAGCCACCAAGCTTACAGCAGTAAATCCCATTCACACCAAGGGAATGCTGTGAATGCCTTTGCAATTAATTTTTCTAAGGAGTCTGTGACTTCCTGTTATGTGTTGAGTAAAGTGCATTTCAATTTGCTATTAGAGTACACTTGCGTGGACTTTCCTCAACTTTTATTATTACCACTATGCAGTGTCCACTCCTCTTAGGAGAAACCCATCTGAGGTGGGTATATTGCTTTGCTGTGTTGTACCCTATGCGGTGGTGTCAGCCCTTGTAAACTCTTGAAAAAGGATGAAAATGTATCACCACTCTTCTGCATCATTTACATTTGTCAGAGATCATCCTGGTGTAGATTTGCTGTAACAAGATGCACAGTAGTTCCTCAGGTATTTTTGCCAGTTATTGAGTTTTAGAGGTCTGCAGATATGACAACTTTTTCTTGCAGAACTTAGTACTGTGCAAGCATGCTGGGAAGCACTAGGTCAATCCTGGACTGAGCTGTTTCTGCTTTTTTCATGTTCAAATGCTCAGTCAAAAGAAGACACAGATATTCCATAGTTTCCAAAATCTCTTGACTCAGATTGCAGCCCTGGTCCTTTCTCTTACCAGAAAATCAGCCTCTCAAAACTGCAAGATTGGCTTTTAAGATTTCTCTTCAAGGAGGATGTTATGACCTGTTTAATCACAATTCTTCTCAGGAAAACATTTCTTTCCTGTAATTCATTTTCATATGGTTTGCAGTATTCCTCAAATTTATTAACCACAGCTTGAGGGTTACCCTATCTTAACACAGTTGCCTGAAAATAACTGTACAGAGACAGTGCATTAAAACCAACCACCACCCAAGCCAAAAGACCACCTTCTGAATCGTTCTTTCTTTATGCCAGCTGATGTGCCCTGCAGAGTAAAGATCTTCTTTCCACCTCCTTTCATGCTTCCAAAGAATTGCAGTTTCACAATAGGCTCAGTTTTGTGTTTTTCAAATGTCTGTGTCCTGGTGCTGCTTGGTGTTAAAAACTCTCTGAGATGGGATATCTAACAGGTACATACTTACTTTGAAAGCACTGTTTCCAAACATGCTTAATTTCTAAAGCAATGACCTTTCCAAAGTACAATTTTTCAGTTTTCTGTTATCATCCACACTGCAATAATTTTATTAAACAGAATGTTCCTCTATGTCTATTGAAAATCAAGGATTTTCACACAGTTCAAATGTGCACTTTCATTTTCATCTTGGACATCGATTTGATTTGAAAAAAAATCACGTGATTTATGACTCGCAGCAGTGTAGGACCTCCATTCAGAATCACACTAACCAGGTAGAATATAAAATTCATAAATATCTGGATAGACACTTTTCCAAAACTATGGA
>WEIS01080392.1:0-12502 GCA_013389965.1 Todus mexicanus
ATTATCATTTGAAGACAAAGGCATAAGAATGAGTAGATTACAATTTCCTATGACTGCCTCTTACTGCAGATTGACTGATGTGCAAAGATGTGCAAGTTTATATTAAGTCTTTTTTCCATGGTTGATGTAAGTGTAGTGGTTTTCTTCCATATGGATCTTCTGGCATCAAACAGGGTAGCAGCCTTTCTTTCACTTGGGATATTCGTATAGTTACATTCCACTCTCTGGGCACTTGTTTTCACATTAGCCATAATTCACTATGAAACTGGCTGTGAAGCTCAAAACATATCGGTGATACACGTTTAAACACAAGAGTGTGGCTGCAGGAACACAGCGTCTCTAAGAAATCTGACTGAAATTTGCAACGCTCGTGTCGCGTTCATCTTTACAACCAAAAAAAGTCATGCAGGAAAAGCACATTAAAGTTTATTTTCGATTGTACTGCCAGCGCCAGCTTTAATACAACAGCAACACATTTTAGCCATTTTGCATTTAAGCGAGTTTCCTGAAAACTCACTGACTGCGTGCTATGTTTGCTAATCTCAAGTAAAAACAATTTTGACAGGGTTTATGCTCATTCAGTGCTTCATTCCAAACATTTCTCATTTCACTAGCTACCCTTTTACTCCTGATTAGTAGAATAAACTTCTATTCAGTAGAACCAGGGTCCTTGAATAACATTTTCTAGTTGCTAAGAAATGCAAAATTTTTAATTGAATAAATAAATAACTGGACAGCTTCTAAGTACCTAGAGGTTTTGAGACACTGGTATTACAGATGGTAAAGCAGGAATAAATGGGCATCTTCTAGTTATCACATTCTAATGACTTTCATTCTAATTGACAAAAATACGCCACATCTAAGTTAAGCAACACCACTTACTGCAAATTAAGTTACCATTAGATGTGTCTGAAGCAGTACTCTGTACCAAAACGTGCCTCGGGAAGCAAAATGCCACTGGTTTTGCATCAACCATGCAAAAGTCACTGAATGTATACCCTAAACAGATGTTCACACCTGAAAACTCTCTCTTTTGTCAAGCACTCTGAGGTTGAGATATAGAGAAATGAAAAAGGATGAGGTACTAGTGACATGCTTGTAACATTCTTGAAAACTTGCTCCCTGTATCTTTCTACATTTGCAATCTGTGAATTATAAACCCCAGTATTTTTAGTGTTGCAAGTCACACACATGAAAATACAACTCTTTTTTAAAAATGAAAAAGCAGTAACACAATAACATTAATTTCAGAGAAAGAGGTAACATAAGAAGTACCTGAGTTGTACCGTAAGAGTTTGTTTTTCTAAACACAGCTGAGACAGCCAGGCTACTTGGACTTTAATCTCAATGCTCAGCCACTAAATCTTAAACAGATTTTAGAAAGGAGGTGGTCACATTTAGTAAGTATTCCAACTGTCCTGTGAGTTATGATTGTCTCTCCCTCATTTATTTGACAAAGCACCACACTGTCATTTACTTGCCAGCAACTACTTGCCAGCTTATGAACACCAAAACACGAGAAGTTGCTCATGCTGAAGTTTTCAGCCCTGCAGAAGGCAGAGGTATTAAACAATATTATTATTATTTGTCTTCTGGGGACACCAAAACCTAAGTGCCTGAACCTGAGATACCTTCTGCAGACAATTGGATATGCTCTACAGACAGCTTCGTTCTCTCTCCCAACATCCAGAACATGACCATGCAATTTCAGTAGGAACCCTCACCACAGTCAGGAGTTACATGCAAGGCAGTTTATCGAACTTACCACGCAGTGTAACACAATTGTGTCCCTTAAGGCTAAAATGCAATTTAGGACACGTGATCTTGAATAACCTCATCACTCATACAGCTACTAGCTAACTCAAGCCAGGCCAAACAGATGAAATCCAGTGAGAAAAATGATAACCTTACTGCTGCACCGTTTGGTATTATGATCTTATTAAGCTTTAACACACTTAAACTGTATATATACTTGAAGAAAATGTGGTGAACAGATGTGTTTATGTGTTTATTGCTCAAATAGATTTGCTCAAATGGATAGAGGAAGAATCAGTGTTCTTATAAAACTATATGCACAGCAGAGACCAATTCAAGGAGAAAAAAAATAATCATTTGATCTGAAAAGTATATGGGAACATAAAAATGTTTTTTCCAGTGAAAACCCTAAAGGCGAATACACAACGTACTGAACTTCATGTTCTGTTCTCTTCAGCAGACCCACAGCTGAAATGTACATGATAACGCTATGTGGAGAACTTAAATTAGTTGCTCACTCGTATGAGGAAAAGAGATAGACACAAATAAGTACAACAGTGATATGTAGGCAGGTAACAACAAAGCAGAGCCAAAATCTGAGTCTTCTGGCCTTTATAGCCTTCAGTTTATTGAAATCACGTAAACTGGAATTGTAACAAATAACTTTAATTCTAACTTACCTACTGAACTTTCTGTGAACACTGTTAAGGTCTGTCCTCCCACACTTTGCAAAAGAAACGGATGTTCCCTTGGTGCACTGACTGAAGCAGGTTTTCCTCCAATATCATTGATGCTTGCAAGCTCCTCATTCAAAGTAAATGACACCTAACAGTCACAATTACCACAGTGTTACTAAACAGACTCAGTTACACAGCTTTACGAGTTATGGGGAAACACAAAGAGAGAAAACACAAGCAGTACATCACATTTCCATTTCAAAAACGTGAGTGGGATAAGAGTCTTACTATATTGATCTCTTGTTGAAACACAATTAAAAGCTTTCATGCACTTAATAAAATTTATTCATCTTTTAAAAAATTCCAAATTACTTCCTCCTGAAGTCAGAGAACAAATTGATTTTGCTTATTAAAACATAAGGCATAATAGGTTTTCAGACATTGTTCAGCATGAGTGCTTTAAAATGCTTCTCACAGCCAGCTGAGTTCCAGAAAAACTGCTAATGTACCACCCGTGTTAATAGCCCAGTGACTCTGGAACTGCAGGCAGCCCAGGAGAGCTTCAAACATGTCTCCTTTCCTATGTTTATGTTGTTTGCTCAATACATGAGCTGAGGAAGCACTGGAGGGGACTGCGTAACCAGAATCCCTAGCCATAGGACACAGCGAGAAACCTTAAGAGGGGTGTTTCAGGCTGGCACTGCGTGCTTTCCTAGTACATCCTGCGTAGCCTCATGCTGCTAAGCAGCGACAGGGTCCGCAGCATGGCACTTGTTCTCATGGCTTGGCTCTGTACAGACTGCAAAATGAGCTTTGTGGCTCTCATCAGGATTAAGGTTTTGGTGTGCGGCTCACAAAATTAGGGAGGTTGGGTTGTATTCCAGCCGAGATGAGCCCCAACATCCAAAGCTCCAGTAGAACTCTCTCTGCTCATTCTAAAAGGAGTTTGGCCACATTATCAAATGGCAAATGCAGCTTGTTTGCTTGCCATTTTTTTGTCCACAGTTTCTTCTAATTTAGTGACACATCTACGTGGTATTTGAAGTAATTCTATCTAATGCAACTTCCCTTTACCTTCTGTAAAAGACAGAGGAAGCTACTATAATTCACTGAGGCTAATGAAAGCAGTCACCTTTGCATGCAGAAAAACCTTCAGGTGGCTTTATAACTAGTAGGACCAAATTCCATACATAAGAGAGAGAATACTTTCTGAAATTGCAACCCTCCATCTCCAACTTCTCCTACTTGATCATTATCTTCCTTAGTTCTCAGAGAGCCTTTTGCACTAACACATCTGAAAATTTTTAGAGAGAAGGTCATTACTACGACTGCTGCTCACAAGACACGTAAACAGACTTGGGGAGCAAAGACACCTGATAGAAGTCCCACTGTAAATCTACGGGCAGAGCTACAAACAGGATTTTCTCCTCCTGATCCTGTGGTACAATGCCTCATTACAGGCGTAATAAAAAAATACGTGACATTAGAAATGAGCATGTTCTAAGCAATTTTTAGAATTCAAAATACAACACATTCACAGCCTTTGTATTTAGCAATTACTTACTTCTGTTCTTCCTTGATTTCTGCAAAAGAAAATATTTAATGTTTTAGTTTCCATAATCTAATTTCACAAGTTTAGCTTTCCTCATAAAAAAACAAAATGCAAATTCTAGTTTTGTTACTCATTGTCACTCCTGAGTGGCTCAATTCTTTTTGTTATGCTGATGCCCAAGAGTAAATGGGAAAAGTCAGCAGGTGAGAACAGAAGCAGCAAAATAGCACATAGAAGTTAAAGAATATTCTCCAGCTAGATGTGCATATTTCTTGGGCTTAAGAAAACAACCATCATGTAATGGGATGCAGCCACTCCCCAGTATAATTTCATATAATTTATGTTCAAAGTTACTATACAAGCAAGTACCATTCCGGTATCAGAGAAATATGCACACTGTTTGCAAGAAACAGAAGTATGTATTATAGGAGGTGCAACACAAATCTGTTCTACTGCAGGTAACTTCTGAGAATTGCAACTAGTAAAGACAGAGAAAAGGCTTACTTGGCAATCCTTAGTTTTCCCACTTCACCTCTTCCTGAAGCTTTATTCCATTGTTGTGACAAGTATTTGGGGACCTAAGAGGTGAAGACAGATTTCAAGAAAAGCAGATTTTAACATTCTGTTATCAATTGTGTATCTGTATATACCTCAAATTCTTTTACCCTGACCACTTCGGAATACAGTATGACCTAAATATAGCAAACAATATACAATCATAAGAGTGGTTTGGGTTGGAAGGGANGTGCAGGGGACTCCAGAGCTGGACACAGTACTCCAGGAGGAGTCTTGATAAAGCAGAGTAGAGGGGCAGAATCACCTCCCTCGACCATGGTCATGCTTCTTTTGATGCAGCCCAGGATATGGTTGGCTTTCTATGCTGCGAGCACACATTGATGGCTCATGTTCAGCTTCCCATCCATCAGTATCCCCAAGTCCTTGTCCACAGGGCTGCTTTCAGTCTTTCATCCCCCAGCCTGTATTGATACTGGGGATTGCCCTGACCCAGGTGCAGGATCCTGCAGTTGGCCTTGATGTTCAAGTGAGCCCACTTCTCTAGCTGTTATACATATATTTTGTTAAGGAAAGCAAAGAGAATAACGTAGCACGAAAATAATGCCGGTGTAGAGTCACAGATTTCCCAAATAAGGGGAAAATCTCATAATGCCTTCATTCTCAAATACTATTATCCATTTGTGAAAGCCTAAAAAAGATCAGCAGCATATTCTTAAACTAAGGAGTCCCAATAATTTTATCAGGTAAAACTATATTTCCAAATACTCATTAGAAATTATCATCTCTCTGTGAAAAAACCCCAAACAACTGAAGAATCACAACGATGAGAACTGAGGCAATTACAAGTCGGAGACCAAAAGGAGCTGTGAAGGGAAAGCTCAGAGTCTGGAACCTCAGGCACACTGAGAAGCAAATCACAGCCCTACTCCCACCAGATGTCCACTTCTCCAATAGCAGAGCTACCCTAAGGAGATCTGCCTCTCATCACTCATTCCCACCACTCCACTGTACTGGGAAAAGTCTCTGTGCAGCTGGTCAGCACATAGGAAGAACAGACTGATGTGGCTACAGGGTGTGGGGGATTTCTTTGTTTCAGCCGTGCTGATTTTGTATTCAGTGGGTAGCACATCCAGACCAGCTCTCCAGCCGATTTCTCCAAACAGCTGCACAAAGCAGAGGCCAGCGCAGGGACAGGAACAAGCAGCCTCGCTTAACCCGATACATCCAAGGAATAAAAGCTGCTCCAGTGATGCTGACTCACCTACACTCAAATTCCTTTAGCTACAAAGGTTTTGGTATCTGCAGAATTGGCTGACCTGGGCTCACGATGGACAGCAAAGGCGTCTACCTTATAAACCAACAAGCTGGAAGCTGGCTTTCCAAGTGGACTCACTCTTCCTCTTATCCCATCAATGAAGTGTTAGCTGAAATCACAGCCTTCCTTTCCACTCTCTGGACAAAAAAGTACCCGCTAACTACTGCCAGCTAAACTAGGCCCCCAACCGTTGGCACTTCCACTGGCCACTTCCACAGTTGGCCACTGTGCTGCACACCCGTGCTCCTCAAGCTCCCAGATGTGTCCCAGATGTGAGGATGCATGCACACCTGTGTGCAGCAGCCAACAGCACTTCTTTTTTTCTGGAGATAATAGTGGCAAGAGAATGTGTCCAGTGCTCAGCAGAGAACAGGGTTAACCATTCTCCTTAAAGACCAGGTAAGCTTAAAGATGACAACATTTATTCTGTGAAATCGAAAGGCTGAGTGTTCGTTTTGACGTATCATGCTACTGCTGATCAACACCTATAAATCTCAACACTCGTTGAGTCCACTGTTCCCCAAGACTCTAAAAGGTGGTCTACCTATGTTGGTGGCTGCCACTGCCCTGCCCTGCCCCAGAGACTCACCTCCAGATCAGCCCATTTGCCTGTGCACCCAGCCCTGGTGAGGCGCTTCAAGCTTCTCAGTTTAGCCCCAGAGGAACAAGGAACTTTTCTACCTTTTCCGCTCTACCGCATGGCATCAGTTCTAGCCGTGTCTGCCTTTGCTTGCAAGAAGCCAGCTCAACCGGTTGTAACTGCAGAGCGCAATGTTTTGCAGATCACGGGGCTTTTCCCCACCATTCAGCGACTACAACTGTCTCTTCTATAACGGCTTTTTAGAAAGACTGAACATGACACAGTAGTACAACAAATGTGCGATTGGAGCAATTTGCCCCCTACACACAAGCTATTAAACAGAGTACTGCGGCACTTCAAGAGAAGGAATACAGAGCTGAGGCAATAAAGAAAATCTCGCATCTGACTATTCAAAACTAACTGTAGGGTGTCCAAGGGATATGGAAATTGCAGATTTTTTTTTCAAAAGAGCTGAAAACACTCTAATAGAAGCTACTACTTCCTACAAACTCCTTTCTTTCTAATAAGGATGCAGCATCGTGAGAGAACATCATACTGAAGAGCTACTGTAGTCTCACCGCCTAGCAAAACAGTGACTTGTTAAAGGAAAAATCATTTACTGTTCCAATGCCAAGCAGTAAAGAAGTGTTCTGATACAGGAATTTTGTATCTTTTTTTTTCTTCATACGCTCATGACACATCGAGACAAATCTACATTCTTTTATTTTGCAGCAATGTTGTTTATCCAGGTACAGCAAAGTTTGTTCTAGCTCACACAGTCCACAGCTACTGAAAACAGTCGTGCCCACATAGAAAAATGGTGTGAGACGCAGCCAGTGAGAAAGAAAAATGTTCTAAGCTATGCCTGTGGCATTTGGTGTTTCAAGCAGCAAAGAGGGACTTTGTAGTTGGATCTTTGTCTCACATAGAATAAAACCACGCCAAGTTTCACTGCGCAGCTGAGAAGAAGAGCCTGTTTCAGGAGCTTGCTGATAAACAGCAACCGGCTAACTTCCTGAAGTTCAAGTGAATTTAACATTACCTTGCATTTACCTTTCCTCAAAAAGACCCGAGAAAACATCTTGGTACTGGTGCTTCACATTTTCCTTTATTCTCACAGCACCCCATGAAGTCCTGTGGAATAGTTAGAAAATTCGATGTCTTCCTGCCGCTCAGCCAAACTAAATGCCAGTCCTAAAGTCCTAACACAGGGTCATAAATGCCACAAACGCACACCAGAAAGCCATGAATTGGTACAATCTATCGATATATATTTTTCCCGCAGTCTTCAAAGTGGCAATTTTCTACAGCAGATTTCATGCCAGATCAGATATCATTTTCTTTCTAAAGCCAAGATAAATGCTGTGACATGTGCTGCAGCTGACTCAATAGAAATATCATTATGTGCTCACAGCTAATCTGTATCTAATTTATATTGCCTGGGAATAAGGTAGGTGCACATTCAGTGTCGAGTGGACAAGGAGCGAAGGACTCTCATGCTGCTAAAATCACTGACTTGCTATATAATATAATCAGACAGGGAATTTATTCAGGCTAAGAGGTTGCAGATCAATCATACTTCTTTCAACTGCACGGGAAACAGTCTCAAAGAGTGCAATTAATCATCTTTCTGCTGGTCTATCCACAGTCAAGGGCTATGCAGAGAAAGAAAAAGAGTTATGAAGGACTGCGATCAAAGGACTACTTCTAGCCATACACAGCTAAAACTAGATGGTACTCTCAAAATCATGTGCTAAACTCTGTAGCTCCACATTAATGGCAAAACCGACGGAGTTTTACACACTGTCAGCATCTTAAGTTGCCACTTTCTTTAAAGTTTAGCATAATAAAAGTTTAACTTACAGAGAACAGTCTTCAAACTCCTAACAGTCCTTGAAAGAAGGTAGAGAAAAGAAGACTGATTCACTTTTAGAGAACAAGAACAATTTTTTAAGATCTCACAGTAGGATTCTGAAACAGACATACCATAGAAAGACTGACTTGGGGCAGTGTACCTGCCACACTGAAAGGCTCCTGAATGTTCTCAAGGCAAGAAGCCTTTACTCTGGGACTTGTGGGAAAGAACACGCTTCTCTCAAAAAACCCCACGCAGTTTAATCATGAGAAGAAATCTTATATACTATATAGCGTCACGTTAAGACCCCTCCACGCTGCTGCTTTCTTCCTGCTACTCACATCACACAAACATCTGGGCTCCAGTACACGTGGCACTCTGCAGGTAGTGCACAACATGAGGGTCCCTGCTCCACGCATCTTTCAGCTTATCCACAGCCTCCTGTCTGCCTCTAAAACAAAACATACAAGCAGCCCCCATCTACAATAAGCTACTTCCAGTTTTCTGTATGGAATTACATGAGCTCTTTCTCTCTATAGCAATCCGTATGCAGCACAGAAATCAGAAACCGAGTAAGGCTGATGTCAGCCTCTATGTTTTCATTCAAATATATATTAAAAAGTAAATATATATTAAAAGTAAATATATATTAAAAAGTATTATATGAAGATATCATCTTTCTAACTACAGATGAATGCAGCAGATTAGTTTTTAAAAAACCCAAACAACAACAAACCAATACACAGGGAACAAGAAATTAACAATTCTAATATCTAACACTAAATGGGCTTCACTTTCCCCACAAGTACGTAACCAACACTTCTTGTAATATTTCCCTACCTGGGCTTTCACTGAAAACACAGGAAAATATATTCCAGCTGCTTTCTGGGTTTGTACTAAAGCGACTCACTTGATTTCTGGTACTGCCACTTCCTGCTTAAAATACTCATCACCACACTTTTTTATTGCCTGTTAAGTAGTCCCTCTGGAATACTTCCCGTGCAAGCACACTACATGCTAAAAGGAAATTAAGTAAGCCAGGTTTTTTTATTCCAGAAGAACCGATTGCTCTCTCCCTCAAAGGGAGGATAAATTCAGGCTTGTTATCCTAGGTAGTGAAAATAAATAGCACAGGTGCTACACCCTGTCATACCTCGGAGTATGTTGAAGGTCCTAGTAACAAGGATGGTTGTTTCCAATGCAGACCTGAGGGAATTCAAAGAAAAAAATCCTGCACGTGCCTTGCTCTAACAATGTTAGCAAGTTCATCAGGTTCTTTTTTTTTTTACTATCATTATTAAACAAGACGACTGATGAATTTTAAGTTCAGACCACGTGCATGAAGGATTACATTAACGCCTACTTTGGAGAGTAATATTTAAGCATTCATTTCAGTCTGCACTCTGCTCACAGAGCGGCATCAACCATATAAGCACAGATGTGCCTGAAAATTCCTGGCTTGCTTCAGGAAACACCAAACTATCACACTAAAGGACAAACAAGTTCTTCACTCCCTCTACTCTGCCCTAGTGAGGCCAGGTCTGGAGTATTGTGTCCAGTTCTGGGCTCCCCAGTTCAAGAGAGACAGGGAACTACTGGAGAGAGGACTGCAAAGATGATATGGGGACTGGAGCATCTCTCTTACAAGAGAATGGATCTGGGGCTGTTTAGTCTGGAGAAGACTGAGAGGGAATCTTATCAATGCTTATAAATATCTAAAGGGTGGGTGTCAAGAGGACACTGGTGCCCCAGTGATACCACAAGTGGTAATGGACACAAACTGGAACACAGGAAGCTCCATCTAAACATAAGGAAGAAACTTCTTTCCTGTGAGGGTGACAGAGCCCTGAAACAGGCTGCCCAGAGAGGTTGAGGAGTCTCCCTCTCCANGTTCCCTGGCGGTCAGCGCTGGGTCCGGTCTTGTTCAACGTATTCAACCCGGATGAAGGCACAGCGTGCACCTGCAGCAAGTTTGCTCGTGATACAAAACTGGGAGGAGTGGCTGACCCGCCAGAAGGCCGTGCTGCCATCCAGCGAGACCTGGACAGGATGGAGAGTTGGGTGGAGAGGAACCTAATAAAATTCAACAAGGACAAGTGTAGAGCCTTCCACTATGGGGAGGAATAACCCCCTGCACCAGTACAGGTTACAGGCTGACCTGCTGGAAAGCAGCTCTGTGGAAAAGGACTTAGGAGTCCTGGTGGACAAGAGGTTAACCGTGAGTCAGCAATGTGCTCTTGTGGCCAAGAAGGACGGTGGGATCCTGGGGTGCATTAAGAAGAGTGTGAGCAGCAGGTGGAGAGAGGCTCTCCTCCCTCTCTGCTCTGTCCTAGTGAGGCCAGGGATGGAGCCTTCTGTCCAGTTCTGGGCTCTCCGGTCCAAGAGAGAAAGAGAACTACCGGAGAGACTCCAGCGGAGGGCTACAAAGATCATTAGGGGACTGGAGCATCTCTCCAACGAGGAAAGGCTGAGAGAACTGGCGCTGTTCAGCCTGGAGAAGAGAAGGCTGAGAGAAAATGGATCTTATCAATGCTTATAAATATCTAAAGGGTGGGTGCCAAGAGGAAGGGGCCAGTCTCTTTTCAGTGGTGCCCCAGTGATAGCTCAAGGGGCAACAGGCACAAAGTGGAACACAGGAAGCTGCCCTGAAACAGAAGGAGCAACTTCTTTCCTGTCAGGGTGACGCAGCCTGGAACAGGCTGCCCAGAGAGGTTGTGGAGTCTCCTTCTCTGGGGACTTTCTAAACCCGCCGGGATGTGGTCCTGTGCAACCTGCCCCAGGTGGCCCTGGTTTGGCAGGGGGTTGGACTCGATGATCTCCAGAAGCCCCTCCCAAGCCCTGCCATTCTGTGATCCTCCAGATGATCCTTGGTGCTCTCCTCTGTACTGTTTCTAGGTGCACTGTATACCTCCCCTGACACGGAGGATGAGACCAGAACTTCCAACAGTGCCTGGTATTCAGGATACAGGCAATAATGGCACAATAATATTTTCTCTTTTGTTCTCTTTATCTTTTATAATCATGCCTAACATTGAATCTGCTCTTTTGACATGTAAACCGCTCTGTAAGAATGTCATCTACTGAAAACCTAAATCTCCTCCTGAATGACAACAACCAGCAGAGACCAAACCGCCACGTACCTATAATTGGGATATTTTTTTCTCTGCGCACACCACGTTGGATTTTCCAACTCCAAATTTCACCTGCCATTTTATCATCCTGTCCCTCAGCGCATCATGCTATCCTTCTGCAGCTCTCTGCTGTCAGTTTTCATTTTTCCTGTCCTGGATAAGTTATGACAAGTAGAGCACTCTGCAGTGTTCATTACTGTCTCACAAAACCAGACATTCAGGTGTCAGTATGAACAAGGAAGCCAGATGTGCCAACATACCCACAGCCAGAAATTCTGCAGAGCAAAGCAAGCCTGAAATTCTTCTCCACTTTCAAGGGCTACAGTAAGAGAACTGCCCTACCAGTAATTGGGTACTACTCTGGCCCCACAGGTTCTTTCGAGTTGATGGCCTGAGCCTGTTCCTGTCATGCCCAGAGAAGGAAGCTGCTGTTTCTCCCTAGACAGAACAAATGCAGGTCTGGAAAACTGGTAGTACATCCACAGTGGACTAGAAGGAGGCCAGGGCATGCATCTACCCCACTGGCTGCGGGTCTCCTCTTTCCTGAGCCAGCGCTTTCTTGTTGCCAGCAGAAGCAGCCAAGCCACTTTGACAGAAAGACCCTCCCCAGGAGAGCGCCGACACGCAGGCAGGGGCAGCCTGGCCAGCAGCTGCAGACGCCAGCATGGCCCTGCACCAGACAGGAGCTTGGGTTCCATTCGATGCTCTTTAGATCTCGTCACAGCACCTTGACTCCAGCTGTACTTCTCTAGCACCAAGGGGAGCTGTAGTGACAAGATACAAGCGCTTATTTGCCTTGGGTTTGTTTTTGAATGACAACTGGAGTTTGGGAGCTCTCACAGAATCACAGACTGTTAGGGATTGGAAGGGACCTCGAAAGATCATCTAGTCCAATCCCCCCATTGCTGGAGCAGGATCACCTGAACCAAGTCACACAGGAACTCATCCAGGCGAGTTTTAAACACATCCAGAGCAGGAGACTCCACAACCCCCCTGGGCAGCCTGTGCCAGGCTCTGTCACTGTAAAGAAGTTCTTCCTAATATTTAAGTGGAACCTCCCGTGTTCTAGTTTACACCCGTTACCCNTTCCAGCTGACGCTCGTTGTCCCTTGTCCTATCAT
>WEIS01080404.1:2228-15708 GCA_013389965.1 Todus mexicanus
CAATCATTTCCAGGTGCTAAGTTATCTTTACCAACTGTCAAAAATGATTTGTGCCAAAACCACGCAACACACCTGCAAATTCGGTTTACTAAATGGATCGATTTTCAGATTGCTTTAATGGTCTTTGCTCACCAGGACTAATTCCTGCTTATTTTTTAGCATGGCGAAGCTTTTTAAATGCTTGAAACATCTTTATTGTCTTCCCTTGATGCTATTCTGTTAAGAGCGGGAAGCTGTCACACTATCTGGTTTTTTATGAAGGCACAACTCTGTCTACCGGTAGGTAACACCTCTTGTCACCGTGTGCTGCCAAAGAGATTTTATCCTGGGTAACAGAATTTTCTGACAATATTCAGCTCCCACATTTCTTGAACAGCGTATCAATTCTTTTAGTGCCATCACAGTAAGAAGGCAATTAGTGCTTTCACTTGCCTTCTCCTCATTTAATTATTTTTCATTTCTTTAGGAAATATTTTGGAACACTGTGTCCAAAGGGGCGCTCATAACTGTCTTTGTAGCTGCAAAGATGCTAAAATGTAAGTGATGTATAGGGCTAACCTGATTTTAAAGCCTCACAGCTCCTAGGCAGAATGTGTGATATAAACTACAAGATAAAATTAATTTACCACATCCATAACTGTGAAGTTACCTAACATTCAATAAAACCTGCAAAAGCAATGAACATTTAACAAACAGGGATTTCATCATCTTATTGTATTAGATTTTATACATGCATTTCATAAGTACGTAAATACAAATCCATTTATGCTTTTTATTTATAGTTTGCAACAACGTTTTTTGTAAGGCTACACAAAGCAAAACAGCAATGTCATGCTTCACAGAAATCCAGTTAGCCTAAAAGCCTTCCAAAAAGAGAAAAGTACTTATGCTAGTTTAAAACTTTCAGCACACGCATTATATCACTCACCAGTAAATGTGATTTACATTTACCTAAAGCACAACGCTGTCTTGTGTATTAAAGTGTGAGAACTGATATAAAAACTGCATACACCAGTAACTGAAAAGATAAGGCAAACAGGAAATGTATAGCCTTCATGATTAATATATACTTAAGTGTCATCTAGCTCACTTGGTTACTTACTTTGCCGAGTAATTCTCCCAGCGTGACATCTTCATGATTGAGAACCCATTTCTTATCCTATGGAAAGAAAAGGAAAGAAGAAATTTCAGCCTGTGCAAATACGTAAGATAAAGTTTCTGTAGGATACGCTGCAGTCCAAATGCAGCTAGAAGAAGCGTCACATTCAGGCTGCCTGATCAAAAGCATGCCAGGAACGTTTAAATCTAAGTGTTTAGAAGACAGAGTTTAGAAAACTTGCAATGCAATAAAATACTGAAATACACGATGTGGCAAATTACTGTCAGAAGATTAAGCCTACAACCTGGTGGCAGGTACGTAGACAGAACACTATGCAAATGTTCACCGAAGCTCTGGAAGTATCCAGCATCCTGCTTTCAACAATTACCCGAGTCAAGATCAGATAGGAAAGCTTCGTTTTAGTATACAAAATAACTTACTGCTCGATCAAACAAACATTTTTCTCCTCAGCGTACAAGAAAAAGAACTGATTTTTCTACTGATAAACAAGACACGTGTTTGCGTCTCTTGTGTCTCCCGTGGTAGTCTGAAATATCGCAGGCGACTGCTTAAGAAGACAACATGACAAATGCCAGCTAAATTATCTGCTCAGTGACGGCGACTAACTGCGGATACTCTGCAACAGCCTAAAGACGTGTAGAAGAACAACAGTAAACTTCCTGGCACACAGGTATATTTAATAAATGCTTAGCTAAAATGTTAAGAGCATGATTTTTTAAATTCAACCGGGATTTATGGGTTTGGCGCTTGATTTTATATCTACATTTTATATCTAGCTCCATCCACTGGCATTATATTTTAGACCTACTTGTCGCCTCACAAACGCGACTGCTGCTCCTCAACGTTAGTGGCAAGGCCTTGGGCACTGTTTATTACTCACGAAGAAGCTAAGTACCTAAACGAGCGTATGCCCACTCATTACATCACTTCTCATTAACGATCACAGAAGAACAAGCCAAACATGCTGGCTTTGAGGTACACCTAATGTAACGGATTAACCGGCCTCCTGGACCTTATGTGACCTGTAGTGATCCTGACATCCTTTCTGTTTGCAAGTAGAAAGCCTTGAGGAGAAGGATCTGGGGGCGCTGGCTGATGCAGAGACTCAGCATTAGCTGGCAGCGTGCACTTGCAGCCTAGAAGGAGAATCGCATCCTGGGCTGCATCAAAAGAAGCGCGGCCAGCGGGTTGGGGGACGTGATTCTGCCCCTCTGCTCTGCTCTGCGTACAATGCTGGAGCCCCCAGCACAAAAAGGACGTTGAGCTGTTGGTGCAGGTCCAGAGGAGGCCACGAGAGGGATGGAACATCTCTTCTACAAGGACAGGCTGCAAGAGCTGGAACTGCACAGCCTGGAGAAGGCTCCAGGGAGACCTTAGAGCAGCCTCCAGTACTTGAAGGAGGCTACAGGAAAGCTGGGGAAGGGCCTTTTTCAAGGCCTCATAATGACAGGATGAGGGGAAATGGCTTTAAGGAGGAAAAAGGTAGATTTAGATATTAGGAGGAAATTCTTTCCAGTGAGGGTGGTGAGACCCTGGCCCGGGTTGCCCAGGGAAGCTGTGGCTGCTGCATCCCTGGAAGTGCTCAAGGGCAGGGTAGACAGGGCTTTCAGCAAGCTGCTCTAGTGGGAGGTGCCCCTGCCCATGGCAGGGGGGTTGGAACTGGGTGATCTTTAAGGTCCCTTCCAACCTAAACCATTCTGTGATTCTATGATAATGAAGAAATTTGCTTCCTTTGAAGAAAGCCCTTCCAGCAGGCAACTCCAGTCAGGATAATCACAGGCATTCCTGCACCGCAGCACCATGTGTGTGACGGGACCCACGCTTTGCCATTCCTCTTCTCTGGGTGAGGCACTGGCAGACTTGAAATTCTCCATAATCGACAGTTGATTCTTGCCCTATATATAGGAGTCTTGACTAAAACTACTGCCTCACTGATAGAAATTGTAAGTAAGGTATTTCCTTCATCTCCTCCCTTCGATTTTGCTAAAAGCCACAAATGTTCTGCTCATTGGAGATTTTCTAGGTATTTTTACTGATTGGATGTCCTATTCAGAAGCTGTTACACAACAAACAGGACGCGTCATCAAACAGTACACATCTCTGTACCAACAAAACTCAAGTTTAAGGAAACAATGTGCAAAGAAAGTCGTAAATAATAATAAAAAACAACACAAAAGTTACTGCTTGGAGGTATTGACATAATGGCTATTAACATTAGAATAAGTACTGTAAAAGCTAAAAACTTACAGAATTAATATTTATCAGATTTTTTTAACTGCTTAATTCCAAGGGCTTGGCACTTCAGGGAATGACTTTTTGAAAACGTTGACAACGTGGCATTTCAAGGGCTTATTTATGAAGAGGAAATCTGACGCAGAATACTTCAGAGGATTCTAAGATTACTTAAGATTACTTTTTTGAAAGAGGAGAAGAAGCCCAGGTGCTGCCCGACAGAGCTAACACTGTAAACCCTTGCAGAGAGAAGTGCTTAAGCCCTAGTAATAGCTAAGCCTGTAAATTTTCTCCTAGAATTGTAATTTCCTTCTAAGGTACGTGACTCCTCATGTGCTGAGAAAAGAGCCTGGAAACCCAACTCAGGGCTTTGTATTCTGTGATAGTAGTGAAGGACTTCCAACTATGGTCCCTATGCCCAAGTGTGAATTCAGCTGTGATGCTGCAGATGGTTCCTCTGTCCCACAGCACTGGTCAAGTTCAAGGAAGCATTTTGAGTAGAAATACTAAGCGAAAAAAGGCCGGAGCTTCACATAAGCTACAGTTTTATCTCGCATCTTAAGGCACTTGTGGAGTGATGTAACTAACCCCTGCTAACGGCGCCAGAACGGTTTCTTCAGCAGACACTGAGAAATAATCTAGGAGAAGAGATGGTTGTCGTCTATATTGTATCAGTGTGCAATTCTGTCTTCATAAAAAACAACCCAAACTAACCCAATTCTCTGATTCGCAGTATGTTAGGTTTCCATTTAAATCCTGTTTCAAAACAAAGTGTGACGGGCCAAGATAACGACCTTTGACTATAACATGAACAGCACTGCAAGGACAGTAACAAGACTGTTCCTAATGCAAGGATGTTGACTCACTAATTCTGCTCAAACTGCACCTAGACAAACACGTTGTCATGCACTATTTTTGGGTAGCTGCCAATGATTAAGCTAATTAATTAAGCGCACAAAGGAAGGGGTGGGCATTTTCACATCGTGAACAGAAGTCAGAAACAGTCAAGTCTTTTTTCTGACCAACTACTTCACGATCTTCTGTAAGATCTCAGTTCTGACTGTGAATAGACTGTAAGCACGCTTAATGCTAAATGCTGTCACTCTATAGATTAACCATGAGTGCGAAAGATATTGAAAGCTACAAAAGAAATCTGGCAGCAAAATTGGAAATAAAAAATAACGTTTAGTGTAGTGTAGATAAACACTCTAATGCCCATCAGTTAGTCACGGAAGTTTTCATTTCAACAGGGTTTCTTCTAAATCACACAGAGCAAATCCACATTTCCAAGCCTAATCTTTGACTATGCTGGATGAGAGAGGACAGAACTCTTGAGATTATTAATACCATCGCCATTCCCCCCAGAGGGAACACCAGCACAGCTCTCTCTTTACCTCATGTTTCTTTAGACTGTTCTATTGTTAATCTTGGATCACAAACGTGAAAGCATGTAGGTAAATCCAGCTACAGAAACCAGCGTTGGAGCGCACTAGTTTGTTATCTTAATGATATACCTTATTTCCAAAAGGAATTACTTAAGGAATCCATAAACTTTAGCATATTCTACTTTCCCACAGGAGAGGAAAGTGAATTACATCAATGCCGCGCTTGCTGGTCGAGCACAGTTACTGACTTGGCTTCAGTGCCTTTACCAGACGTGAGGAGCTGCTTGGCAAACGCACGCTCCTGAGATTCTCTAGGAAAGAGCACCAGGGAAATGGCAAGATAACTAAAGGGAAGGAAAGAACTACACCAGCGGGGACACTTCTTGGGAGAAAAGTGAAAGACGATCATGAACCACTCCTCCGCCCTCAGTGAGGGAGCAGAGCTGGCTTGGATGACTGTCCCAAGTTTAGATGAGCCAAGTCTGTGGTGATAAAGCAGGTCCGGGCTCAAGCTGGCAAGCCAGCCTGTGAGGCAGGGTCAGGGTGAAGGCCAGCCAGGGGAACCAGCAACACACAGAGCCCCATGACCAGTGGGCACGTTCGCAGTGACGAGGCAGTGCTGGGGTCAGTCCAGAAGCCAGCAGAGGGACAGGGTCCAGGACCAGGTGAATGGGGCACACTGCTTGGCACAGGCAGGAGGAGGTGGGTCTTGGTTGGGAGTGCGATGCAGAGCCTCAGCTGAAAGTAGCTCCTGTGGGACCGGGTTTAGCCTTGACTGAGACCTTCACCACAAAGGGATGAAGCCTCCAGCCGAGGGTGGAAAGCGGCAGCCCTCACTTGCACGATCACATGTTGGTCCTGAGCCCTAGCCAGGAGACGAGATGCTCTCAGGGCCCTGAGTGAGCTAGGGTTAGCTGTTCACTTTTTCACTCATAACTTGTTTGGAGTCCTACTATTGTATCTAACTACCTGAAAGGAGTTTGTAGTCAGGCAGAGGTTGGTCTCTTCTCTCAGGCAACCAGTGACAGAACAAGAGGACACGGTCTCAAGCTCCATCAGGGGAGGTTTAGGCTCGATATTAGGAAGAAGTTCTTCCCTGAGAGGGTGATCAGCCATTGGAATGTGCTGCCCGGGGAGGTGGTGGAGTCACCGTCCCTGGAGGTGTTTAAGAGGAGACTGGATGAGGCTCTTAGTGCCATGGTTTAGATGATGGGTTGGTGTTGGGTTATAGGTTGGACTGGATGATCTCAAACGTCTTTTTCAACCATGTACTACTGTGCTAAGTGTTAGATCTGTTGGTCAAACAGCAAGCAACAAGTTGTCAAATGGGCAATTCGCACAGTGGAGAACTTGGTCAGACTTGACATTGCTGTGCTTACCCGGTGGTCAGGTACTAGCTCAGTCATCATACTAAAGGTTTATATAAACAACAGTTTGGTAGGGAGCACCTTTCCAGACCTTCTGAAGCCAGACAGGGTACTTGTTTATTTTCAGCACAGATAAGCATTTTCAAAGAGGAGAGTTATTGTTAAGAGTTAACTGCAGCTTAGAAAAACAACAACAACAACAAACCCCAAACAAATCAGAATTAAAGAAATAAAACCTTCAGCTGTGAAAAAGAGCACTTCAAAAATAATCAGAATTTTCTATTTGTCAAGTAAAGTATTTCTGCATACGAGAAGCCGTTAGCGAGTTTCATGGTTCCCTGGACCAGGGTAAGTTTCAAGCCCTGAGTAATCAGCAGGGAATCAATTGTGTATCAGTCCTTTCCTCAGTGGAGATGCAGGTGCTTGAGCTGTGTGTGAGGCCACCAAGGCCACAGCATGACCACAGATGGTCGCTGATGCCATCAGACCAAGATGCAATCTCATTTTTCTTTTTCTGAGCTATAAGACTCAAATTTTATCACTATCACTCCAAATTTCTTCCAAACATACAAGCTCAAGTCTGAAACTCAGTTTTCCTCTCCTGCCTATCTCCCTTCATTAATAGAAACCACATCAAAGAAATCACAAATAATTATTATGCCAGGAAGAATGTTTACAAATTAATTGCAGCGAATTATAACAGCTTTCAATAACGTGAAAACATAACCCAGAATGAATACTCAGTGTTCAGGTTCCCCTAGCATTGTTTTTCTATAGTTTTCAGTACATTTTCAATCATGATGAACTCTAAAATGGTACTTTTCCAATTAACAACCAGCAGCAAGGCAATTAGATACCGAACATTTCAAAACCAGACATTCTAGGAATTAGATATGAATTTATGAGCCTCAGCTTAAACACTTAGTTTTAAATATCTTACTATTTCCAATAGGAGAAAACGGGATGAAAAGAAAATGCCACCTGTGCTTGCATTCAGTTTCAGAGTACTATCAAACAAAACCAAGATACTTACCCAGACTTCAAAGTGAAATTTGTAGCAGAGGGGAAATGAGCAAATCCTCATCAGGTTTCATCACAGTATGAATAAGAATTCTAAGCTAACGTCACTGTTGCTTACTTATCTCATGCTCTCTGTTACATTTAACCTAGCTAGTTCAGACCACATCAGAATCATAAAGCTAGACGCCACCATACTCAAGGAGGTAGGATCTATAGTGAATTCTGCCAATGCTTTTTATCTTCACAGCAGACGGAACAAAAGCAAGAGAAGCTCAGAACCTCTAGAAGCTGGAAACCTTAGTTGATGTAGGGAACACCAAAATGACTGGCCAGCAGGACTAGGGATGGAATTGTGCCCCTGGACTCGGCCCTGGNCCAAAATCAAAACACGCTGCTTTAAGAGAACCGAAAATACAAGACTTCCCAACCTAGGAATCTATCTGAACGTAGCATGGAGAATTTACCAAACCCCCAAATATCTATCCCTTTTCCTCAGCGCCAGTAAGTTCTTCATTAACATTCCTCTAAACAAACACATAAACCATAGGTATTGCCACCATATCATAAGTACGGTGTGTAAACATGTATTATCCCTGTTTCTTTGTGTTATAAGTGGAAAAAATGTATTCAGAAAAATGTTTTGGAAAGCAGTATTTGCTGTCTTTCCAAACGAAACCGAAAATGTCAATAGTATGAATGATTGAAGCTAAAAGCAATTTTTCTACAACAAGAAAAATGGAAAGTCAGTATTTCACTTCCAATATTAAGGACAACAGAGAGTAAGATTCTCTTCAACAGCTAAGAAAATCACAAGCATATATAATTTTGCATCACACATGGATTCAAATTCCACTTAACAGAACCAGAAGGGATGAACCAGAGGGAAAAAAAGAAAGTGGGTGGCAGCTGTGTTCGTGGGGATAAGGCCTATCAATGTGGAAATGAGAAATGATCTTAGGGAAGGACTATTTTTGACACAACCTGTGCCAGTACACCCCATGTGCATATCAGTTTCATGAATCATAAACTACGTGTTTCGAGTCCTTCCGATTAAGCACAGAAATAAAGGTAGCTAGTGGAAAAGATTTTTCACAAGAACAACTGAGCTTTGTAAGAGAGGTTTCGCAAAACTCCACTGACAACTGCCTTAAAACTACTTCAGAATAAAGATTCATGAGCTGTAGAAATTGTTACCGAAGCTGTTTTGCATTATTATCAGCACTGTATTAAGCCACACTGATGAAACGCAATGTGAGCTGTAAAACAGAATAATAGTGCAGATAGGTTTACCTCCTTGGAAAAAAGGCAGTATTTCATCTGACTTGTTATTGTTCCATAAATAACGACTGCGAAGTTCAACCTCTGTGCTAAACCAAATTCTAAGCGGCCATAAACCAAGAGGGTAGAAATTAGATTGAAAAAGCTGCTATGCAGTGTATAAGCTGCAGAAGTAACCTCAGATTGACTGCGCAGCTTTTCTTTAAGCATTCTTTCTTGAAGATCAACAGACAAAATGACTGTAGAAGTCAACACACAAAACCAGTTCCCTTCACTTAATTTTTCGAAGGATGTGAAGTGCATTTCTCTAAGTTTATATTCTCTTATTCATCAGAGGACTTGAAAGATGCTTAGGATCTCTCATGGAAAATATAGGAAATAAGGAAAAATAAAGGAGAAAAAAAAGACAACTGAGAAGGAACAAGACATGGGATATGAAGCCCGTAAGTCTAGGAAAAGGAAAGCCATGTTTATGTCAAAACCATTATATTTCAAACGAGATAAAGAAATTTATAGCATTCCTCTTCACTTAATGCAGTAAATTCAGCTCCCAAACCAGAGTACCCTGAACGACCTGTTAATCAAATACATGCAAGCAGAGGTATTATCAGATACTTCGAAACAGAGACAGTCTTCTGTAGCTCAAAGGCAAACGAGACCGTGTGATGACGAAGCTTTTCATTTAAACACTCTGTACCATTTGAAGAGAGAGGAATGCAAAAGCACAATCATGCTACGCACACGTGCATAAACGAAAAAACCTCGAATGGTTAAATCAGGCTGTAATATTTTCTCATATGCACAAACACATTTTTACTTCCACCCATGTGCACGAAGAAGGATGTACAGATGGTGGCGGACTACAGATGTATATGAAAATGGCCAACGGAGTCTCCTTGAACTAGGCAACTTTGCCACATACTTCAGTTCTATCCCGACTTAACCTCAAAACACTCAGCTGTTTCCAGTCACTTTCTTTTCCCCACAGGATAAAACATTTAACTCATTCTTCTGTCAATGGTATACTCTCTGCAAGACCGTTCCTTTACACATCCCAAAGTCTTTCCGAAATAATTACCAAATTATAATGGTTAGTATGCAACACCTTTCAAGGAGCAGCAGTTCCTCATTAGAGCTTCCACTAGATCATTATTTGGTTCAAAACAAAAGCCCAAGATTCTTTACTCTATCCCTTCCTACCTCCTCTTGCATCGGCTTTCAAAATCTTCAGATAATACGTTAAAGTCACTGAAACAGAACAGTGTTAACCACACTAAATTTCAAATAAGCTGTTTTATTAGCTTAATTTGTGAGTGGGAAAGAGCAGGAAAAAGACTTCGCAGGACAGAAATTTTTTCATTAAGAGATTGCCCAAAAATGACACTTTGTTTCCTAAAATGGAATGTATATACTTGATAAAATATACTTTTTCCTAGGTTTGAGCATAAACTAATGCTTACACCATTTAAGAGTGTTAAATTCCAATTCTATTCTAAACCCGATCATGGACAGAAATACCATAAAGACGAGACTGAGTCAGAAACATTAATTATACCAGATTTTTAATGCCATGGACTTTAGAAAAAAGCTACAGAAGGCTTTGATTACTGGACATAAAATAAGCTCTGTCACTCTTTGTTCAGTCTCTGCTATCGCAAAACATTTTCAAGAGATTTTTGGAGAAAAAAATGCCCTAAATTTTAGAAGTAGCCAAGATACAAGGAATCATACATAAATTGAGTTTAGTACTTTGTTAGCATAAAAAGAAAATTATTCTCCTTTTTCTCTTCTCTCACTAGGATGTAACACCCTGACAAGCGCAGGCCGTCATTACAGGAGATGTATTCCCTTTCTGACCTGACAGAAATATTGCAACCCTCTCTGCTAAAAAATCCCAACAGCAAATCCCGAAACACCTCTGAATTCTCAGGGAATAAGATCATAACCGAAATGCACCTCTAGTATTAACGTACGAAACTCTGTTATCAAGTATCAATAGCTGCAGGCTTTTCGTCAGATTCTAGAATTAAACCAAAGAACCTACAAAAAACCTGCCTGAATTCTCCTAAAAAAATACTGCCAATTTCCCTGCCTTTCCAGGCCTTCTGCATGATCATAATAACACTGAAAGGCAAATAAATGGCAAGAGATTTACTTCATGCTCATGCAGGAAACACAGTCGCCTCCTGTTGGCACATCATCTGCGTATTATAAACACCCCCTTCTCACCGCGGATTTAATTTCCTTAAAGAAAATAAAAGATACATTTTTAAACATTTAGAAATGGACGTATCAGATTCTCATCATGCTCACGAGAATTGCAGCTTCGGGCCAAAAATCAGCATCTGGAGACCGTGACCGCCAGGTGCTGCTCAGCATTCCTACCAGTCTGGCCAGCCACGCGAGCACCACGCAGGTAATTCGCAGTGGCACCCTCTTTGGAGCTACAAACCTAGCCCAGGTAAAACTGTGGTACCTGAACTGCTCACCGCTACAGCCTGCTTCTTCCTCTCAGCTCAGATTTCTGCCCTCAGGTTGAACAAATCCAAGGTGATCTTTCCAAAAGGCAGCGCCCTTACCGCAGTTGTTTCCCTTTCCGGCACCTTAACTCTTTGCTGTCACAAGATGAGAATCCCTGACTAACGGGACTGCCTTGTGATGAACTAGAAAGTCTCCTCGTTAAGCCTCTTTGCTTCTCCCCAGCTTCTCTCAGCAAGCCTGAGGAGGCTTTCCTGGAAGTGCAGTTATTCAGCAGCCTCCTTCATTTCTCCCATATCAGCCTGGCAGGCCTGAAAAGCAGACGCTAACTGCACCACACGTGAGGTCCACAACAGTGAACTTCAGCGCGTTTTTGCAAAGTAAAGCAAAACCAAGCGAGGCACGTGCAAGAACCAACCAACGCTAAGGGGAGCCAAAAAACAGGGAAGCAGCTTTTGGCTGGCTTGGCGTAAGTGTACGTTAACTAATTGCTAGAAGGGGCAGTACTAGTTTTGCGTACTACCGAGAAGCGGAAACACGGAACAGATAGATTGGCTTGTGCTTTCTGTCTCTGAAGCTGAGCTCAAAGACTTCTAAATACAAACTACAGCTTGAACTGGTTCAGTGACTGAAAAATGGGGGTCATGTCAGGTTTTTAACGAACGCGCTTTCGTGAAAAGAACCTCTCTATGTTCTCTCTTAACTTTATATTTGTGTCTAACTCATTAACACACAACCTGCAAGACATCATCAGATCCACACAGAACTCTCCCATCGTTTCCAAGCTTGCTCATCAGCATCAGAACCACTACAACACCACTTTTAACACTTTCCGTTCATCTCACTCCGTGTTGTTTACGGTTCATCATTCTCCCATGTACAGAAAAACTCTGAGGTTATATCACAGGCTTCTGCGTCGATCAAAATAGAGCCGGAATTTTTAAATGGAAGTTACTGGTAACAAATAAACAGCCCAACTCATCTGACAAAGCAGCAGTTAATTTATGTTCATGAGCTCGGAATCTGAGTTTACGAGAGGAGGATCCAAAGACTGGGATGACATTAGCTCTAGCGAAACAGCGGTAGATTTTCAGAGAGAAATAGCTGGTGCTGAGGACCTGAAACAAACATCTAGGGGAAAAAGCACCACTGCCGACTAGATCTCATTCTGAAAAATGAACAAACTGCAGTTGTGCATCTTCCTATTCTGTTTCGGCTGAAAGGAAGAAAGTTTGAATCCTTGGGCACTGCTCAGTAACAGGAGCATCGTATTTTAAGTGGCACCAGGTAGATTTGGTTCAAAGGCATATTTCTGACCAAAGCAAAAGCATTAATGCAGATATAAGCAAATAAAAGCGGTGTCCTCTATTTCCTTGATGATTCTCTTTTCCGGTAGTCAAGCATATCCACAGCTTAACGGAGATTTCTTAACACACAAAACCCCCATATTTCAGAACATTCAAAAACATCCACAACGTGAGGTCGGAGATGTCAGAGAGTTAAAGTATATTCCATGCGGTTAAAATAGCATTTCTACTAATAAAGTCCTTGGGTATGCATTAAGGTTACTCGGGTGCTTTACATACCAGCCATCCCATCAATAATAAATCGAAGAACAGAACGTGCTTTTTTTTTTCTTTAAATATTATAAATAAATATGAGAGACTTCCGTTAAAGAAATCACTTGCAGATCTCTTTAATGCCCTCAGTTTTTCTAATTTAAATTCTATTATTACAGCGTCGTTAAAATTCTACGCAGGCAGATTTGGCCCACACGAAATGGGACGTGAGACAGGCCTTTTGCGACACAATTAAGGCTGCTCCTTTCAAGGGCAACGTCACAGAGGATGAACGCTGATTTTACTAATGAAGTAAAGGAGAGCGATCGACTGGAGGAAGGAAGGGAAGTAAAAACAAACTGCACAGAGCATTTTGTGGTGGGTTTTTTTTTTTTTCCTATTAAGTTCTCGATCATATTTAACTTCCACTTTCTCAACAGGTTATTACAGGGACAGCAATTTGCATAAAAAGATGAAAGGGTGCATGAAACGTCAAAGGCCGCTTTGCAGCTATGTGCAGACAAAGGAAAAAACAGTCTTTGCAAATGTTAAGTGAATTTTAAGGAAATGAGCAAAGGTATTCTGATAATAGCGTACGATCCATAAAATATCCCCAGCACTAGGCGTCAGAGTGCATATGCTATATCTGAAAATAACTTACAATGTCTCCACTTCCCCCCCGTAAGAAAGCCAGAGCCCCACGCAAATTAAAAAGGAAAGCTCACAACACTCTTTTTCTTAGCTCTGAATTACTTCTTTCCAACAACTAGTTTTTATCGGACGGGAGAACTAAAATCGTCAGGAAATCACAGCTCAGACTGAAAGGTATTACAAAACAAAACAGCTTAATTATTCTTAAAAACAGCTGCTCTAAAGCAATTTAGATCACCTGGCTAACACCCTTTTCAACACTCATTTCATACTGCGGGTCGTGAAGCGCTAAGCACACTTTACACTGGGTTTCGTCTACACGAAGTATAAGTAGCTATCAGACAGATATTTCACAGATTTTCACCAAGAGAGCAATTAGACGTTGGAATA
>WEIS01080405.1:0-19050 GCA_013389965.1 Todus mexicanus
TGCTTGGAAAGTCACTGAATTAGGCCTTGCAAGCAGCATTGATGCTCTATGCTCTGCATTCTGTAACGCTGTCATACATTATTCTTTCTGTATTCCTAAAGAGTTGCCTCAACGGTTGCCTCCGCTTTTAGAAATGAACTGAAACTTTGTGCTATATAACAAAGCGTTGACATGGGATACGCGTAAAGCCCCAACAAAAGTAATCTTTTAGAGGTAGGCAAACATGTAGATGAATTTTGGGAATCTGTGTAAATTAATAAAACCATTTTCTCACTACTCAAACTAGTCATCTTCTGATGAAGATTTTCCCCAACTAGACTAAGATCCCGCATTTTCCACCGTGAGTTGTAATTTAATTCCTCTAGAATAAACGAAAAAACCAAACACCCAACGAACCAACCAACCAAACCCATGACAAACTAAAAGGTGGTTGAATCTCCATCACTGGACGTGTTTAAAGGGCGTTTCGATGAGGTGTTAGGGGATATGGTTTAGGGATGACTTTTGCAGAGCAGGGTTAATGGTTGGACTCGATGATACCAAGAGTCTTTCCCAACCTCAGAGATTCTATGATTCTAAAACTCGTTCAGTGCAAATTGACAGGCGTAGTGCTACCAGAATGCCAGCTTCGGACGTGCCAAGTGCTCGGTGCATTATCTTTTGGATAAGTATTCTGCTTAAGCCTAGTTCCATACGCAGCCAAATCTCAGTGCCAGAGCCGAGCGCGAAGTCCTGGCAAAGAGACACCGCCGCTGTGTTGTTGTGGGTGGTGCAGCTCNGCAGCGCCGCTGCCGCCCTCCCGCTGCAGCTGCTTTGCCAGCGGGGCTCGGCCTTTGCCCCGCGGCGCCTCCGCCAGCGGGGCCTCTGCGGGCGGGGCTCNAACTCGTTCAGTGCAAATTGACAGGCGTAGTGCTACCAGAATGCCAGCTTCGGACGTGCCAAGTGCTCGGTGCATTATCTTTTGGATAAGTATTCTGCTTAAGCCTAGTTCCATACGCAGCCAAATCTCAGTGCCAGAGCCGAGCGCGAAGTCCTGGCAAAGAGACACCGCCGCTGTGTTGTTGTGGGTGGTGCAGCTCCAGCCCTGCCCCGGCCGCAGCCCCCGGGGGGCGGTGCTGCCCCTCTGCCCGCCCCATACACGCTGCCCCCGCCGCGGCCATGGCGCTCCGCTTCTCCGCCAACCTCTCCTGGCTGTTCCCGGAGCTGCCGGCGCTGCCGGCCCGGCTGGAGGCGGCGGCTGCCGCCGGGTTCGGGGCGGTNGCGGGGCTCTGGGCGGTGCCGAGCCCTGACGGTGCGGGGCTCCCGGCGGTGCGGGGCTCTGTGTGCGGGGCCCTGGCCTCCCTGTGCGAGCTGCGAGCTGCCCCGAAGCTGCCAGGCGAAGCTTGCCTTCGCCTCCGCACAGTCGCGCTCGCAGTAATCCTTTTTTTCCTCCCCGATTGTACCCGACGTTTTTCCCAGGACACCACAACAGCCACGCTGCTGCCAGCACAGCAGAGGCACTGTGAGAGGTGCAGTGAGCCTTGCACAACCTTCTTCAAAAAACCTGCGTGGCCCT
Source organism: Todus mexicanus (assembly GCA_013389965.1). Lineage (NCBI taxonomy): Eukaryota > Metazoa > Chordata > Aves > Coraciiformes > Todidae > Todus > Todus mexicanus. The sequence continues at coordinate 1,556 of WEIS01080405.1, forward strand.
TTTGTTCCGTTTACTTTGTGTCATTCTTTCCCTTGGAAATGCAGCCGAAAGCCCTGCGGAGGGCATGGGCCAGGCAGGCCGGGGTTGCGCAGGCACACTGCCACTCTCTGGTAGCAGGCAGATTGAAAAGGTTTTTGTTTCTGCTGTGTGCCTTCCCTGAGCGGCGCTGAAGAGCTTTGCCCTGGCCTGGCCATCGAGCTCTGCACCCAGCCTGGCCTGGCCTGGCCCAGCACTTGTTGGCCCCAGGGCATCCCAGGAGAGAGAGACCCCAGGGAAGCTCCAGCTTCAGGGTGAAAAAATGGGAGGCAGCTGGTAAAAGGGGAAAGAACCAAGGTCTGCAATTTATCAGGCAAAAGGTTCAAAGACATCCCTGTGTATGGGGGTGGGATGGCGTTTGTGTCCCTGCAGCTTGCTGGCACCTGTCGTGCCTCCTGCATGGGAGGTGGCTCTTCTTACCCACTTCTGGGTCTGCTCCCCCAGCCTGGCCCCAATGACTGGGCCAGCTGCTGGGAGTCTGGAAGTGCTGCTTGTGGCGGATTTGTGTCTCTAGGATCCACCTGATGGCTGGGCGGGTTCCCCTGGGCTCAGACCGGGCAGCAGTGGCAGGCGAGATGGAAACCACCTTCATTGAGAATCTCAGATACGCTGCTGACCTCCTGGCCCAGGTAAGTGGGGAACAGGTCCTGCTCTGTGGCTGCAGCTCTTGGGCTACCAAGGATGGAGAATCCCCCGGCCAGGCTGGCACAGGGAAGGAGCACTCACTGCTGCAGAGGTGACAAGATGCTCTGCAGGGTGACGTTAGTGTGTTACAGGAAGGCATGACTGGACTGCTGGAGCCTATTAACAACCGCATCACTGACCCTCGCTACTATCTGAACACCCCGCAGCAAGGTAAGGCAGACATCTCTTCCCTACAGTGTCCTTCAGGGGAGAAGGATCGCCAAAATCTGAAAGGCAGGAGGTTGCATCACCTGCAGGGAGATGCTGAGGGAACACAGTTGATGAAGGGTGGTCTCAGGGCTTCACCATGAAGATCCCAGCCTGGGGTTGATGGTCTACCATTTCTTGCACTCCTAGCTGCTGCGATTCTGGAGAAGGTGGGAAGGCCCAACCTGAAGCTGCAGCTGGTGAGTCAGCATTGAAGATCCTCAGGGTCCACCCTCCACCAGAAAGCCTTACGGCCCACAGGGGAGTCCCAGGGGCTGTGGGATTGTTATGCTCTCCTGGGCAGGTGGGGAGGGACAGGGACCACAGCACAGCTGTCCTTGGCTGCTCACTGCTGAACAGCTACACTATTCATCTCCTCTCTCTCCCACAGGACCTCTTCCACTGCCAGATCATGGATGGGAATTTGTCACACAACCTGGAGATGTACTTCCCACTCATCGGTAGTGCCCTGCACCCAACCCAGCAACTCTGGGGCCGTGGGGCAGTAGTGACTTTGAGATGGTGCCCTCCTGCTCCACGCTCTGCTGTGGCTGGCTGCGCGAGAGGCTGCTCTTGGGTTACCTTGTCTCATGCCTAGAGAAGGCTGCAGGTGTGGCTGCCTTGGGCAGAAGAGCATCTCCCTTTGCCTCCCCAGATCATATCCAGATTGCACAGGTGCCAGGGCGGCATGAGCCTGACAGCCCTGGGGAGTTGAACTTCCCCTACATCTTCAAGCTCCTGGAGTCCCTCGGCTACGCTGGCTACGTGGGGTGCGAGTACGCGCCGAAAGGTGAGTGGGGCTGCAGGCTGCCTGAGCCCCACAGGCAGGTCCAAGCATAGAGCTGTGGCTGGGTACGGTGCAAAGACAGGCAGGTCCTGCGGCTGGTGGGTAGCAGGCATCAGAGTCCTGACCTGGGGATGAGAGCCCTGCCCAGAGCAGAAGCTTCTTCAGCTTGTCTGGGGCTGCCAGCAGGAGACTGTGTCTGTCACTGCAGGGGACACCCTGGAAGGTCTGGGCTGGCTGCGCTCATACTGGGAGAGCCGAGGGCTGCAGCATAATGGGACCAGCAAGGCAGCAGAATAACACAAGGAAACCACTGGAATAAAAGTCAAAGCAATGGCTTAACAGAGGAGCATGTCTGTCTTCTCTGTGACTAAGGGGTAGTGGTGAGTGGGATGATTCCTAGAGCGAGGTTAGGAGCATCATCTATATTGTAGTTCTTCTCCAGGGCCTGCTGGGCCAGCCCAAACAGTTGGACCCTCTTCCACTCAAGTACTGTCTGCAGCATATCATATTTGGGGATGGCTTGGGTGCCGCTGTAGGTGACTTCAGGTACACAGGAGAACTGTCACTTCCAGTCTGCAGGGGCGTCCAGGGACTGTTTTCCAGTCTCCCTTGTTGAGGGGAGCATTTACCAGTGCCTGGTGCCTGGAGTTTTGGGAGGAGGGCTCTGGGCTTCCAAGTCCTGCAGTTCTCAAGGCTGCTGCCAGTGCCCAGCACTGACCCTGCAGCACATGGGGAAAGTGAAGGAAGCGGCACCCTGCTGGGCTGCACAAACCAAGGTGACAGGCAGGGGGCTGCCTGCCCTGCTGCTTCTGCTCCAGAGCAAGTACAAGTCTCTGATGCAAACCCAGCCAGCCGCACAGCCAGGGTTGCCTCTGCATCCCCTAAGGGTGGCTTTCCACATCCAAGCCTACAGCACGTGAATGGGGATCTGGTTCAATTTATTTCACAGATAAATCAATGGCTTTAATGTACATCTCCATAAAACCTTCCCCTGGTCCAGTTCACCCTTCCTGTCCCATTTGGTGCTCTCCTGATGAAAGCAAAGGGCCAGAAGTGGGCAGCCTCACTGCCCACAGCCCTGATGTCCCGGAGTCTCGCCACCTAAAGCCAGAGCATGGTGCAGTACTGCCCTGCAGAAGATGTGCTGTGCGTGCTCTTGTGTGCCTTCCTGGCAGGCAGAACTCCCCTGCAAATGCCAAAGCCACGTCCCTGAGTGTCACTCTGCTTCAGCCAAGCCGCAGCAGCCAAGCTTCTGCCCCTGTGGATCGGTTCCAGGTCATTGAGTATCAAACCCACCAAAACCAGCACACTGAGGGCTGCTCCAGCCAGAAGAGATGCGTATCCCCAGGCTCCTCCTTCCATGCGCGCCTCCAGCAGCGCTGCCTGCAGTACCCGAGCACAGGTCCCTCCCAGAGGCCTGTTCTTCCCCCTCATCGCCCATGGCACAGCTGTGCCGAGAGGTCCAGTACACGTGTAGCTCCAGGGTGTGGGTGCCGGCGCTAGAGCAGGCCTGTCCAGAGGTTGAAGCAGGCAGTGTTGATAACTGACTCCAGGTGGTGGTATGTGGACACAAGCTGCGGCAGAGGGCTCTCGCTGTTCTGGGGCTGCACTGGGAATGGCTCCCGGAAAACCACGGTGAGGCTCTGTGAGAAGGAGAAGAGGGTCAGGGGACAGGATTCTGACAAGCACTGTGCAGTTCTTAGCCAAGGTGCGTGGGCACTTTTTTGGTGGTGTCAGGAGAAGTTGCAAAATGCCAATAGCACTAAGCTAGTGCCTCCTCCCAATTTTCCTGGTGGTAATTAGGTGCAAGGACTTGCCCACTCACTCTGTCCCAGCCTCCATGCATCTACTGTTCCACCAATTCCAGCGGCAGCCTCAGGAGAGGAGGGGACTCTCCTGCCTCCACACTAAAAAGGGCTTCCAGGAAAATTAGAGGGAAATGTCGTCTTCTAAGGCAAAGAGTAGGAGTGCAACAAATGGGGAAGGGGAGGAGATTAAACATAACTGCAATCCTAAAAATAAATACTGGCTGCTCCATTCTTATTAGTGACTACTGACAAGGCAGGGCAAGGACAGAGGGGAGCAGAGAAGAGGGTTCAAAAGAGAAGGTTGCAAGAGCTGAAGCAGAAGAAAAATGTGAGCAACTTGGTGCACTCAGCTCAGCATCATGGTGGCAAGACACAGGGACTGCACGTTGTGCAGAGCTGAAATGCAGCACATCTAGTAGCCAGGGGCCCCTAATAAACTCATAAAGCCATGAGAACAGCTGGGCAACTGCAGAACAGTAAATGCACCACCATCATCTAAGAGGGAAGAGAAAGTGATCCGTGAGCCTAACTCCAGCAGCGTGCAAGTCTTTAGAGCAGGCTCGGAGAGAATGAACCACAGGGACAATGCAGCTCCGTGTTACTAAAGTGATGTTCTAATTGCTAGAGTTATCTTTGATAAGGTAATATTGCTAGACAAAGGAGTTGTGGTGTATCTTATCTGAGCTTCAGGCAGGAGTTGATGCAGTGCCACATAGGAAATTTAGCTAAGCTGAAAAAATACCAATTAACACAAAAACTAGAAGGTGAAGACAGTAGCGCTGCAAGGGGAAGTAGCAGGCTGGAGGCAGGTTACAAATGGAGTTCCTCAAAGACAGGTTTTGAGACTCACACTGCCTAGTACTTTAATGAGCCTGGCACAAAGATGAGGTGCACGTTGATAATATTTCAGGCACTAATACAAAAGAGGATTGGGATAATGTAAAAGTAGCCCTAGAGACTTTTGAGAGGCCACAGGAATGGGATGAATGTCAAGCACAAAATACAAGGTGAAGAATACAAAGGATTTCTGTTACAAGATGGGAGCAGCTGGGAGAAGTGATGCAGGGTGTGGGTGTGCATTGTATCAATGACCACAGGGTTACACTATGACCAGTGAGACATGATCATGAAAAGCAAACAGCATCCTAGGCTGTATCAGAAGCACCTGGCAGGGACAGAAAAGCCTTTGTGCAATTGCAGAATGCTCTGCTGAGACTCCTCGGGAGTACTGGGTGCAGTCTTGGACACCTGTATTTACAAAGCTTGACCTGTGCCCTGAAGGGCTCTCAATGACAATGAAGCCATTGGGCAAGGGAGGCTCAAGAGCTCAGCTTGCTTACACAGCAACACCAAGCTAGCAAAACCTCCACTTTCAGAGGTGGATATGAATCCAGGGGACCAGGGAGGAAGCAGGTAAGGGCACAGTGAAGAGAAGTTTCAGCCCTGAGCTACCACTGGCATGAAGAGGATGGAACTGGCCATGACAAAAGCTCCAGCACTAAATGGGAAGGGCTCTTCACCATCAGGTGGCAGGAGGCACTGAGCATCCTTCCAGCAGGCACACCTCTTCTGCCTCCCCTATTTACTTTGGAGCATGCTTTATTTATAAAGGGACCAGTTACGCTGCAGCCTCTGCAAAGCCCTGGCTGTGGTCAGATGCATCTTGTAGATCCCCTGCTCCCACATGGAAGTGCATACCCATGCTCCCATGGTTCATGCTGCACCCTGCCTGGGAGCACTAAGTCAGGGGAAATCATGGGTGCCAGAAATTACCCAGAAGAAACAAAGCTGTGGAAGGCTAATAAAGAAATGCAAAGACCATTTCTAGCTCAGGATGGGCCTGAGCCACAGATTATCAGACATTGTGGCAGTATTTAGGAAAGGCGTTACAAGCTGCTTGACCTGCTCTTACAGTCCCCATGCACACCTGCCCTTGGCCAGACCTAGACAGATCCCTGGGCTAGAGCCAATATAGCTGCTCTTACGTTCCCAAGTTCTTACCGTCTTTCCTGAATGGGAATCGAGGAACACAAGAACGAAGCAATCTGTGAACTTCTGGTTGAGCACAACCTGTTGAGACAGTGACAGCACACGTTGGAAAGGAGACAGTACAAACTCCAGGACAGGGATACAAAAACCACCCACTCGGAGGTGCTGACGTGCAGGATGAGTGGCATGATAGAGCCACGAAAGCACAAGTCTGCCTGGCTTACAGCTGCCAAACCATGGGGCTATCCATGGCACCCTGGACAGGAGAGAGGCTTCAGCTGGGCAACAGGCTGTGTCTTACCAGATACTGGGTGCCGGTTTCAGCGTTGTGGAAGTGCCGACAGCTCTGGGGAAACCGGCTCAACAGTACTTTGATGAGGCTTTGGTACCAGGAGACTGTCATGGTGAGGAAGCATCCCTGTGGGTATGGAAAAGGGCTGATTTCATCCTTGCTCTAGCCATGGCATCAGCAGCCATAATGCTACAGCTACCTTCAGCCCCCACACCAGATGCCTCCCTCGGAGCCCCCTGAGGCTGGCTGAGGGCTAGTCACTCTCCACTGAGAGGTTCATACAGCTTCCCCCTTCACCTGCCTGCTATGTTCCTGCTTCTGCCTTCCCACCAAGCAGGAAGAGATGTGCCCTGCAGGCCCTTCACTCAGCACCCCCCTCCATCCCCAGAGCAGAACAGCAGCTGCTGTGCACCATGACTCTATCCCTGCTGCTCACCAGCTGGGGGTCGACATCAGCAATGGATTTCCCATGCACGGCGTCAAGCAGCTCCTCCAGCTCCACCAGTGAGAGCTTGCCCAGCTTTAGCTTGTCGGAAGCCAGAGGCTCCAGAAGGAAGAGACGCTTCCAGAGGTTGTCCCTGCGGCAGTGGCACTTGGCCAGCTGCACCATGCTGCTGAGCTGCTTCTGAGCTGAGGCCACCTCAGATGCCAGCAAGGGGAAGAGTGGCGAGGTATAGAAGAGCCCTGGCCCCAGTTTGACTTGCGTGCCCCCTGCATAGAACTCGCTGCTGTCCTCCACGTCTTGCCACAGCTCCCGCTCTGCTGGTTGCTGCCGCCCCGTGCTTGTCTCTGGCTCTGCTGCTTCCCAGGCCGCCCGGCCCACCACAGGCTCCAGCACTTCCCTCTGCAAGTGCGGCAGCTTCTTGAAGCGTCGCATATCTGCTGTGAGCCGGGGAAAGAGCTCCCGTTGACTAGTCATGATGACGTAGAAACGCAAGCTAAGAGCAAAGAGACGTTTGTGACCTGGGGAAGCCCTTCTCAGCTGGGCTACAAATGAATCATGGGCCTCTCTATGCCCACCAGTAAGGGTGCTTCTCTGCCCAGACAAGGACAGATACCATATTGACCAGTTCCCTGCAAGGATCCTCCCCACACAGCACCAAACCTGCCTGTGATGTCCCAGACAGAGCCAGTGCACCCCAGAACCCTCCTCCCTAGCCAGGAAGCTTTGGTGTCACGTCTCTGGGCCCCCTGTGCTCACCGGAGCATGCGTCTCTCTGCCTCGCTCTGCTCCTCAAACGGCGCTGCACTGTGACACACCAGGAGGGACACATCGAAGTCATCGTGATGCCGCAAACCTTCAGAGTCCTTGTAGGAGCCCGAGCTGGGAGCAAAAGTACATCAGTATGAAGAGGACCTTACTTTGTTCCCCCAGAGCTCTTGGTCACAACTGAATTATTGGGTGTGGGAAATTCAAGACAGCAGGGCTCTTCAGAACTGCTGCGGGAAATGTCAAACGCATGTGCGCACCCACACACCACCCCTGTTGGCCATCTCAGAAAAGCTGGGCAGGACTGCTGCCTGGCACTACATAGAACAGTTGGCTTTGGCAGCACCTTGGGGAGTGCCCGCCAATCTCGGGCAGCTCTAGGAACTTGCAGCAGATGCACCTACCTGTTCCAAATAGAAACCAGTGCATATTCGTTCTGCTCTGTGCCTGGTGTCCCCTTCTTGTTGTCACTGCCCGCGGCTGGCCGGGCCATGCGTAGCGGTTTCATGTGGTAGGTGTTGGCATGGTCAGCAATGTAGTTGTACAGCTGGTGCGCAGTGATCATGTTGGTGGGCAGGGCCAGCATGCCTAGTGGAAGAGGACACATTGCTATCGCAGGAGATGAGCTCAGTGCCTTACACAGACAGAGCAGCATCCTACAAAGTACTCTGGGGCACGGAGTTCTAGAGCAACCCATCTCCCTTCCATAACAGGGCAGCAAGGACTTCCCCTGGAGCTGGCCCCATCATGTCACCCTCTCCTTGTCATCTTTGTCAATAGTCCAAAAGTAGGTTTATATCTAAAGCGCTTGGAAACCTTTTGCCAACTTACAGGCTGGCGATCAACCCCACACTGATCACGTTGAGCTACGCACCTTGGAAAACATGGTTGCGGCCAAATTTGGGGATGTCGGTGTGGTGGGCAATGAAATCCTCCAGGAAGCTGGTGAGATGGTAGCCCTGGCGGAGAGTCATGTGGGAACCCAGCAGATACTGGTGGACTATACGCAAGTGGAAGTCGTAGCTAAATGAATGCACGTGCATGAGGTCCCGCACCTTGTCACACTCCTCCGTGAAGAGCATAGAAAGCTGCGGAGGGACAGGGAGTCAAGGCAGGAACGTTACCAGGCACCTCACACCCTCCTGCAAAGTGCTGCTGCCAGCAAGGCATGACAGAGCCAGTGCAGCCACCCCTGCCCCAACACCAGAGCAGGATGCAGCCGAGAAGCTGTGCGCACAGTGCAAATAGCAGATCTGCAGGCCTGGCCCCGAGGGATCCAGCTTGGTGGCTCCTTTCAAACTTCACCCCACTCCTGGTCTCCAGTAGAAGCATGGAGTGATCAGCACTGCCTCCCTTTTGATGTGAAGTTCATCCCCACCCTTGAGCTGAAAGCCATGTGGTTGTGAAGGAGGACACAGTCTCCTTTCAGCTGAGTGCATCTCTGCACTGCCTAGTCCCTGAGCAGGTACAGAAAACACTGGAGCTGGAGCCCCTGCAAGTTCTGCATCTACAGGCAAAGACTGACTCCTTGGATGTCCCCTGAGAGAAGGCAGCACAAGCACCTGTGGAGAGTGGCTGAACCCAGAGATGGGCAACAGCAGAGTTTGTAACGCCTTGTGCTCAGTAACTATCAGGGACCCAGGCTGGCTGCTGGGAAGAAAGATCCAGCAGTGGCTGGTATCACAGTTGTACCTGGAGAGGATCCCTGTGGCACATGGCCATCACTGCGTGCCAGCTTTCCACCAGGGCAGCACCAGCCTTCACACACTCACCCCTGGCTGTGCTCCCAGCACAACTGCAGCTGCTGTGCCACGGGACAGCACTGCTTAAGACCTCAGTCTTGCCTTCATGCCAGAAGCCTGGAGTTTTAATATCTTCTGACTCTGACATCTTTGGACAGTTGACCCACATCACAATCCCTTGGTTTAAGAAGGGAGAAAGCAGGGAAAACTAGGAGGCAGGAGGCACTGCCAGGAGAACAGGCTGCCCTCCTTTGTGCTACCTGCATTGCTGCTGCCATGGATCAGAGGGCAACCTGCACAGCCAGGACAAGCCCAGAGTAGAGCCTGCAGCTCTGCCCCAGGCAAGGCAGGGCAAAAAGCAATAATCACAAGGTGCTGCCCCCATGCCAGCACCTGAAGCCCACCCCATCCTCCTGCCAGACTGTGCTGCCCACTGAGGTATGTACTGCTACCAAAGGCACTGGCACAGGAGGCAAGAGGCAGCTCCCGCAGCCAGGCGCTTGGGCAGGAACGGTGGAAGCACAGCCAGTGAGAGGTTCAGCCCTGCACTGCCATGCTGAGCACGGCAGCGGGAGGAGAGGACGTACCGCAGACTCAGAGACGGAGCTGGGTCCCATGCAGCTCTTACTCCGAGCTCTGGCTGTAAGTGTGCCCTGATGGAGAGAGATGCACAGCCAGTGGGAAGAGAGACAAGGAACTGCCCAGCCCCGTTCCTGCATCCAGCCTGTCCTGCACAGGCCCAGGGCAGGACAAGGGGAAAGAAAGCGCAGAGGAGCTCAACTGCCTCATCTGGGGGAACTCTGGGCTAGTCCCAGCATGTGGGAAGGCTGGCCAGGCCCCTGCAGTAAGCTCCATGCCTCTTGCCCGCTGCTCCCATGACCGCCCCCTCCCACTGCAAAACCAGGCAAAGTCTGTTCCCAAGTCAGCCAGAGAGAGACTGGATGTTCCCTGCATTGCCAGCTGCAGCCCAGTAATCTTGCCCCATGCACAGGCAGGCTTCCCAGAAGAGGCTCAGCAAACCCTCAGGGAAGGTCCTGGCAGGCTCTAAGCTTAGGAGAAGCTACTCTTGGCATACATATGAAGCAGCCTTGCTACAGAGCCACCTTGTAAAGGACAGGATGGTCAGGCATGCCTCCTGCCTCAGGCAGGCTGGGGCTTGCCAGCCTCTAGGCAGCCTCTTAGTGCCCTGAGGACAGGCAGGAGACAGCCTGACACACCAAAAGAGAATGGAGCAGGCAACCCCATGGTGTTGTACAGCAAGTCACAGAGCTATCAAGAACCAGGGCTCATGGTGCAGAAAGTGATCTCCTCTGGCAAAGGTAGCCAAGCATGTTCCCAGATCCCTGTTCCCATTGTGCTTCCTTCTTGTTCCAAGGGAGGCAAAAAGCTTCTGGCTTTCCAGGCACTGACCTTTCCTGGAGCAGTCATCTTTGCAAGAATTGCTCCTATTCCTCCCCAGTCTGCTCTATCTTGCTTCCGAAGCTAGGACAAGAGTGATCCTCTTGCCAAACCTCCCACCCCCTTTCATTGCACTCCAGATCTGCGCAAGCAGCGTGCCATGGACGGCACGTGACTGCAGAAGACTCTATGCAGTTTTGCTCTTTCATGAGGAGGGAACAGAGCTCTCCAGAACTTGCTACCCCTCAAATTCCCACTCTGTCCCAGAGATTGTTGCCTCCCCCAGAACATCCTCCGACCCTGAGGAGCACCAGCTGTGCCTGCAAAGCCATTACCTGGGAGTTCACAGACTGGCCCATGGGGATCCGTGAGCACTCCAGTGCGTACTGCTTCACACAGAAGTAGTAGCCCTGGAAGAGAGAGCACATGAGCAGAGCATAGACCTTGGGCCTCTCTGGAGAAGGAAACCAGCCCCATGCTTCACCCTCTGGGCTGGGTCCCAGACACTCGTGCTCTGTGTTTTGTCTTCCCTCTTGTCTAAACCATGCTGGCCAAGCCAAAACATGGCTGAGCACAGAGCACCCTACCTGGTGCTGAGCCCCTGCACCTGTTATTAGTTCCCCTCCAAGCAACTCCTACTGCTCTGAGCTCTGCAGAACCATCTCTAGCTGATCCACAGTCCTGCAGGACCATGGAAGAGGCAAGACAAGAAATGAAGAATCCTACATCCCTTCACTTTGTCACTTCTGCAGACTGTCCCTGAACATGCAGAGATTACACTTGGTTTCTTGTTCTTTCTTACCTGGAAGGCCAACTCCATCAGCACAATCCCACCTGGAAGAGCTCTCTGTAGATGATAGGTGGCAACAGCAGGGCTTGTGCTCTGGGAAGAGAAGGAGAAAGCTGAAGCACTCTGACACAGCAGAGCAGCCCGCACACCATGGGTGCGAGGCTGCCAGGAGGCTCTATGGCAGAGGTGGAAATAGAGAAGCCTCATCAACTGAGCATCCTCAGTGGAGGGAGGGGAGCAGACATGTCAGAGCTGACTGAGAAGAATTCTAACAAACCTAACAGACAGCCTGAGAAAGATACCAGAGACAGTGCTCCCTTCACCGCCTGATTACTCAGGACAGGATGTCTCCAGAGGTCGAGGAAGGTGTGAGCTGAGTGGTGATGCTGCTCACAAAACCTCACTCTCACCTCTCCCTGCTGAGCAATCCCCAGACCATCCCATCTGCCTGTGAGCTCTCCCCAGACTATCACACAGCAGCTATCAGAGGCACCCAGTTTGGACTCAGAGCTTGGCTGCCAGAAAATTCATTTGCCCTCTGTTGAGTTGTTCTAGTGGATTGCTCTCTTCTCATTTCAACTACAAGGTGTGGTCTTGTCCACACTCCTGTACCAACAACAGCCAAAGGCAGGTGCCAGGAAAGTGTCAGAACAGGGTAAGCAAATTCTGTGTGCTCCTATCATCCCTGGGTGACTTCATGAGCCACAGGTGGTTTCTGCCTATCTAGTGACTCAGATGGATTCCTCTTCCAGGTACTCACCTCTTGTCTCTTGTAAGCTCATGTTCACAAAACTCATGTGAGCTCTTAGTGGTCACAAAACCTTTTGATAATGACCACTGTTACCCGCTGCACAAAGAAACACTCCCTTCAGCTTTGAAACTGGCTCCCAATACTTTCATTTGATGGTGTCTAGGTGTTGCATCAAATAATACAGCAAGGATTCAAACCCTTTCCCGGTTAGCTGTGACTGGTAGAGCTCTGCCCTGTTCCTCCCTAGCTGCCACTTCTTTAGAAAAGAGGAACCTCAGCCTGCCCTCCCCAGTAGAACCATTCTGGGTTTACCTTTGCTAAGCTCTTCAACTTCAGCGTTCATCTCACTCTAAGGATTGTTCTGCCCCCAAGTCTCTTTAACCATAAGGCTGAGGCTTCTCTGACAGGTAAACCTCCAGAATCACACTCAAGGGCAGCTGTCCTGGCTCGAGGTCACCCTGTTCCTCTTCTAGCCCCCTCTAAGTTGTTGCTGTCCTTTTGAGATTTTCCCCTCATTCCACGTAGTCCCAGGAAGGGGTTCTGAGGGCTGCAGGAGGACACACAGGAGGGCAAGGAGGTGTCATCTGACCCAGCATCCCAAAGATGGTGCTGGTCTAGATGGACATTTTTGGGCTTTGGTGCGTTCTCTGTCCTCTCACATCCTTTCTGCCTGAAATGGATTCAAAGTTCAACCAGAACAACTGCCCCACTCCACAGCCTGGCTTCCATCCCAGCTCTACCCCTCTAATAGACATGCACTCACCTTTGGACTCCCTTCTGCTTTTGGCTTCGTGTAGGAAAAGGACCCTCTCCCTTCCACACCCATTGTTGCCAGAGCGCGGATCCGGCTCGCGCTACTGGAAATAACAGCAGAGACAGCCTTGAGCAGGGGAGCCAACATCTCCTGGTGTGTCAAACCAGGGCATAGCTCAGCGTGTTGGCCCTTCTCCAGCAACAGGGTTCCCAGAACATCACTGACCTGCGAGTGGTGGGTGAGGGCGGCCGCACCTGGACCAGAATGAAGCCCATGCTCTGGAGGTACTGGATGTATTGCTGCAAGAAGGCATTGCACATCTCCTGCAGCCAGGTCTCCTCCTTCACCTTGCAGGGCAGTGCTTCTGCCGAGTCACAGCTGTGGCTGCGATCTCGCCCTGAAGCTGTAGAGTCATTTGAGCGGTGGCGCTTCTGGAAGAGAAAATATCCTAAGAAGATGCGTTGTGACTGGCTCCAGCAGATGACACTCACTGAGACACCACCAGGTGCCCTGTTTGAGCAGAAGTCAGACCTCCCTTGGCCAGAGAGCACTAACAGTTTGGTTGCCCAAACACTGTCCTAGTGCATGTGCTGAAACACAAGATCCAATATTTCCTGAGCCATAGACTGACCTAACAGCACTGCAACAGACTGCAGGAAAAAGTGCCCTGACAGAAGGGAAAAGTTCACATCCCCCTACAGAACAGCTTCCACCCTGTGTAAGTGGCTCACAACTAGTTCACTCAAGGCTCATCAGAGCTTCAGCTCCTACTGCCATGGTAAGAGTTCAATCCCCTTATAAATCCTGATGACTTCTCAGGATTTACTTGTAGTTCAGTAGCACTAAACAAGAATAGTGTTTCCTTTAACTATTTTCTGTTCTCCTTCTGATGTCTTGAATACTCCTTGCCTTTGTGCTATGAGAGACTGAGGTTTCTTCTCTTTATATCTCTACTTCAAGCTTGTGGCTCTTTCACATATTTCTATCTACCCTTTCACTCACCAACCCCAGGAACAGTCTCTTGACCTGGGGTCTGTATGGCTACTTTCTGACCCTTTGCCACAAGATGCTTGGTCTCACACTTAATGTCCAGATGAAGACATTAATACACTAGTATTTTAGAAACTTCTTGGAATATGACTGGTAATACTAACACCCCTTTAGGACGTGCTCTAAATTGTTTGCCTTTTGTATCAATTGTTCATGAACTGAAGAAATCCACTGAGCTGTCTGCTCTGTACAGGCTCTGCAGCTAGTGTACAGTACAGTACAGGAGGACTTCAAATTTCTCTCCACATTGTGCTCTGTTCAACTGGGAAGCAGGCCCCAGCTCCCACAATAGCTCTCATTTCACAGGCTATTCAGGTCCCTCTCAAGTTCCTTGCAGTCTTTTTCAGTTCTCATCAATCTGAACAGCCATGCAGCAGTGCAAAGCTTGGCATCTCACATGTACTGCAACAAATGACCTGAAGACACAGAATCCAACACAGAACCTTGAAACCTCTGCTGCCAGGTTCTTCAAATCGACTAACCAATTTTCATTTTGTTCTGTTCCAAAAACAAAGTGAAGTTTTCATTCTGTGATGATGCTTTCCCTTTCGCTTGCAAGTGCTCAATTTCTGTAGCAACCTTGCTTAAAGACCCTGTCAGAATCCTTCTGACATTTAGATAAATTACAACAGCCTGTTCTTCCCTTCTGATACATAGACCATGAACAGCCGGTGCAGGATCTGCACCAGTTAGAGTCTGTCAGGTTGCAACCTGCTCAGAATTCCGCTGGTTTGCTTTCAATTGTTGCAGCTATTTGCTGGGTCTAGGTCTGGCCTACCAGGTCTGGCTGTTAAATGTATAAAGGGAAGTTTGCTTTGCTTTCCTTCCCCTTTGCTTCCCCAACAGATCAGTAGCAGACAGCACACTCTGATAGCTTCACCAGACTTTGCCCTGAATTCTCAGGGTAGAAAAAGGAAGTCAGTCTTCCCCAGGGATGGTGTGGCTGCAGAAGAAAGTCTTTGAGGCCCCACGGATTTTTCTCAGTCTCTATCTTACAGGGTGCAAATTCATCCTGTAATGCAGAGATGAGCTTAGAGCAATCCTGTCTTGGGAAAAGATTGCAAAGCTAGCCTTTGCCCCAGTGCACAAAGCCCAGCCCCGCTGGCACTTGCTGACACTCACCTTCCCCTCTACCTTGCCCTGCTGGTCAGTCTGGATCTGCTGCCGGAAGGCTGGGTCAAAGAGCAAGGGGGTAGCACAGTAGTGAACCAGGCGTGAGGACTGCTTCAGGGTCTCTAGGTCAGCCAGCTGTACAGCACAAAAGGAACATGGTTACAGCACACATCCCTCATCAAGCCTGGGAACAAGCTGCCCATCTGTGCACTGCTGCTCAAACGGAGATCAAACTCCAGAGGGAACGCCTTGCTTTACAGCCTTTCCAGTGCTGGGCCGCAAGACCCCATGTCCAAGTGGGGAATTAGAGCCCAGCAACCCCAGAAGTTCAAGCAGAAAGTACCGCTCCACTGCCACACACCATCCCCAACACACACCCTGCTCTGAGCTCCAGTGCTCCCATCTGCTATAGGGAAGCTGGTGCTACTAGTGCACTGTGAAGAATGTTACTGGTGCTGCCCGCCTGTCTGGACTACACTCACACTGATGGGCATGTTGGACTGCGCCGATCTCTGCTGCCAGGTAACAAACAGATTTTCAATCTTCATCTGCTTCTCCAGTTCTGGAAGAAAGAGAGCAGCCACAAGAGTACCAAGCCACATTCCCCCTACACAGGCCAGAACCCATTCCCTCACAGTGGAGCTGAGAACTGTCCCCTCTGCCAGAACTCTTGTTCTGCTCTGAGCTCTTTTACCACAAACAAGATGATCAGGCAGGTCACTGTGACATCAGATCCCTTGCTTTACCTTTTCTCTCCATGCTCTTGATTTCCAGGAACTGGGCCCCATGCCGAGACACAGGGTCAAAAGGTCCTGAGTCAGGCCCATGGGGTATGCGCTTGACAGTGGTAACATCCCGCAGAGCTTCATCAAAGGGCACCACATCAGGGTGGAAGTGAAGAGATGGCAGGCTGCGGGCAGAGCTGCTCAACCGGCCTTGTTCCTTGCTAGGTGGTGGGGCAGAGCTCCGGATCAGTGCATCCACCTCCAAAGTGGAGTTCAGGAAAGGATTTGGCTCCTAAGCAGGAAGACACAGCCACCAAAGCCTCCTTACTGCCTTGGAGCAAGGACCAGTAAGAACAGAGTAGACACAATTTTGGTGACCTGCAGATATACGTTGACCTTCTCCATCAGCAGTCCTGAGGAGAACAGGTGGTGGCCCAGCACGGTCCTAATGTGCATGGGTCTGTGTGGCAGAGCTGTGTATGAGCTTTTGGGAAAGCTCATTCCCTAGGCTCCTCCATTCTAATTAATCCAGTCACAGATAAGTGCTGCCAACAGCAGAACCTGCTTCCCTTTCCAATTCTGGCTGTCTCCAAGAGTGGACAGTAACAGCTGAGCTAGACATGGCCACAGTCTGACACGTGAGCACCTGAGGATACCTTGCGAACTGGCACACGAAGGCACAGAAATGTCTGCAACCTTTCTCAGTCCCCTGAGCTGCCAAGGCCCCTCCTAAAGAGAAAAAGACTGTCCTGCCTGGCAGGGTGCCCTACCTGCTTGCTGTCCTCATGCCATGGTGTGTCCATGAAGCAGTGGTGGTGGAAAAGTCCCAGCTTCTGACTGAGCAGGCAGTGCACAATGTGGGACCGGGCATTCTGCCACTGCAGCAGGCGGGTAAGCGAGCAGTTCAGGTTGGCCCCCAGGTCTGGGGACCAGTTGTAGGTGTAGAGTGTCAGCTGGAGAAAGAGAAGGGCGAGGAAGGTTGAAGGACCAGCAGAGAGGGCCTGCATGGTGACACAGCCTGCTCCATGTGCTCTGGATTGTACTTGCTGCAGCTGCAGCCAGTTTCAGACACCAAAGCTGGGACACAGAGAAGTATCAACAGTTCATTCACAGCCCCCCCGTTAACAGCTACAGCAGTGGTGGTACTTGGCAGTGGCAGCAAAAGAGCCCAGTTTTATGCAGGCCTTACTGTGCAGAGGGAAAGGGCAATTACAGTCCACAGTGGGGCAGCTGAAGCCAGAGACAACAAAGGCTGCTGCCCCCCAGCACTCCCCATAGTGCTGCAGGGAAGCCCCAGCTCTGCTTGTGGCACAAGCAAAGAAGCTGCTGCTTCACAGGACTTCTGTCTGAGGAAGGCTGCTGCCTGCAAAGGCACTCTTCCTCTTTCTAGCCCTGGGCCAGCTGGGAATAGCCTGGCTTCCAGGAGACAAGACAACACAGGCACCTTTGCTACCTTTTTGTCAATGATCTCCATGAAGAGGAATCTTTGCCGGGGTGCCAGGTCTCGTCCAACAAGGCTGGGATCAGAGCCTCTCTCTGCTGAGCTGAATTCCATGGCCTCAAAGCGCTGGAGCCCTTTGTGAGCTGGAAGAAGCCAGAGTTACGAGCCTCAGTACCAGTTCATCCTGCTCTTACATCCCACGTGTCACAAGCAGGCTGTCCCAGCAAGGAGGGGAGCCCTGCTCATGCACCTCCCAGCCCCCAGCCCCGAGTCCCATGGACCCTGGCTGGGCACTCACCCTGTTCTGTGCTGCAACGCCACTGCTGCAAGTTACGTCCCAGCAGGATGAAGTGTCTGACAGCCGCAGGGCGAGGGCTGGCACCCTGGCCAGGCTTATAGGGCAGGAAGGCGGTGCCCCGATGGTAGCTGCAAAGAGCACCAAAGGTGGCTGACAAGCAGAGCCATGGGAGTAGAGGTTGGCACAGATGATCGGCTGGTACCAAACAGGCCCCTACAAACAGCGTCACTCACCAGATCCTCTCAAACACCTTGACAGTGGTATCGCTCGCCAGGGCAGTGACCAGGCTCACCACTTCCACCAGGATGGAGGACAGGAGGAAACGGGACACAATCTCTGCTGAGCACTGCTGCACTGATGGGCACCCTGCATGGAAGAAGTACTGTAGGACGATGTGCCCAGCTGTCCCAGAGCCAAGCC
>WEIS01080413.1:0-23720 GCA_013389965.1 Todus mexicanus
TGTAAATATGCATTTTAACACTACTTCCTACCCACTCAGAGTCAATCATGCTTACCATGGCGACTTACTTAGCAACCTTATCAGATCTCTAGTTGCTAACAGTTTTGCTTTTAAGGTATTCATTTGAAATAAAAGATCTGCTTTTTTTAGAATGTGCATTGTAATTTTGTCTGATCTCTGTCTTTTCTGGGGTTTTTTTTTTGATAATTCACTGGAATAGCTTTGCACAAAAGCAGAATACAAAATGCACTTGGAAATATTTAGCTATATATCTTTGATTCTTTGGACACGAGGAATTCTAAATGCTTCATTGCATAATTCCTTCAAATAATCTGTCTGAAATAGCCTTAATAATAAAGATGCTGAAAATGTCTCAGGTTTGCTGTTAGGAGTGTGTAGATTTCCCATGCCAGGCGTTCCCTGTGAGTCAGAATAACATGTGTTTCTGTCCCCAGACAGTGAACATTATCTTTGAAAAAATCTCAGAAAATGAGAGTGGAGATGCCTGTCAAACTATCCAAGTTAATGTTCTGGACTGCGACACCATAGGCCAAGCCAAGGAGAAGAGCCTTCAGGCTTTCCTGAATAAGAATGGCTTTCTCTATGGTCTTCAGCTGGATGAAATTGGTCTGGGTAAGAGAGTGTCCCCGTGTTCTATTTTCATGGAATTCACTGGTCTGTCTGTGGAATTTTCTTTCTAGCATTTCCTACCTTTGACTTTGTTTAGCATCTGGGCAGAGCATAGCTTTTGTAAGGGATTTCTAGGGAAATACAAGATCATTTATGCTACCAGTTAGAACACTAGAACTACAACTGCTTCGCTTCAGCATGCAGTTAAAAAACACGTTATTTATTGAACACGTATAATTTGTATGTTCTTTTTCTGGGTTAAGTAAGGTGACCTGCCCACCTAAGTACAGCCAGTTGATAGATTTTGATAGTGGGTAAGATCACATGTCATCATTACTAAGTACCTTATTCCCTACCCACTATCCTTCTGCCCTTCCTTCCGACAGGCCTACATTGCCCTTGATCTGGAAAACTCAGAAATATTTTTTATTTACCATCAGATTAGATTTATATAATAGTTCACATGTGACTCATAAAGATACATACAGTATCTACAGATGTAAATAAGGTCGTTCCAGCAGAGGAATCAAACCGCCTTCTTTTGTTGCATTTTCAAGAGCCCAAGGTCAGATAAAAGCCTATAGGAGCCACCGTACCGCTTCCCATGCTCTCCAGTAGGAAATCTAACAAATTCTGTGCTGTTGGCATTTGTCACCTCCCTAAGATCTTGATATTTCCTCACCTTGTCAGGCGCTGTGTCTGCAAGTGATGATAATTTCCTTTGATAGCTGATGTTTATATCGCCACCAGTGCCTGAGCACCCTTCACGAGTAACTATGTCAGTCATGTACAGCTTATTTTAGTGGTCTCTTAAAATCAGCTTGCAGAACCTTTCTTCTTGTCCCAACATGGTCGTAACACCAGGACACGCTTGTGCAACAGAATAGCTAGATTAGGTAAAAGGACCCCCAAAAATTCTGCTTGACCAACACAAAGTGAAACACCAATTACCTCCAGTAATGGAGGCCACCCAGGCTGTCACCCCAGAAAAGGAATCTATAGCGTGGGAGTGAGAAACCAGTCTCATGTCCTAGCACAAGGACAGAGAGAAACAGCTCTGTTGAGGGCCACCAGTCCAAAATAGTACAGTGTTTCTCTTTACAAGTGTCTGTACAGTGAGAATGCCATTGGGATGTAATTGTTTTCTGTTGCTGTCATACTGCAGAACTTGTGTCTGAGGAGCAGCAAAGAGAATTGTTAGATATTGATGGTTCCTCAGAGGTGATGGAGGATGGCATAAGGAAGCTAAATACCATCGGTCATTATGAGGTAAGCACGGAAGCCATATCAATGAATCAAGAAGCAGTTTCTCCCCAGCTCCCAAATGCAGCAGTATCTTGGTTGATCAAAATCTTGAAGAGATAGCTGAGGATCATCCTCAGAAGGAAAGAAACGTGACGTACAACTTTATTGCCAATGAGTCGTATTTTCTGTTACTTTTCAGAGGTTTGCATGTTACAGGGTTGCTTGGTTCAAGCACACTAGGTAGACTGTTAGTTCTGTTGAGTGTTTCAGTTAAAACAGCATCTGATTGCCAGCTATGAACATTGCCTTGGGTCTTTTCTAGTCTCTGCTGCTGAATTTTTGTTGCACCTTGAGCAATTGTTTATCTCTTCCCACCTCACGTTTTGATTATCTGAACAGGCAGTAGTGATACTTGTGAAAGCTCACTGAGAGTCACAATAAAGGGACTGATGAGTTTTCTTGCTCTTCTCTTGAGACTTCCTGTGCAAATCTCCCTCGAAAAAGGAGATTGTTTCTGCTTCCCTCTACAGTTGCCACTGGTGCTGTAAATTTTCTCCTCCACTTCCAGTTGCACCTCTAAACCACTCATTTTCAATGCTGCAATAATCTGTCTGTCATTGCAAAAAACCACACAAGGCTGCAGCGAGTGGCAGAGCCCTTCTGGGTGCAGCACATTGCAAAAGCACAGCAAGCAGTGTGGCCTTTCTAAGGAGTTTTCACTGACACAGGTCAAAATAGAGGGTGAGAGGCTGGTGTAAAATGTGCAACAGCTGATTGGCCTCGGGTGATATGGTAGCTCACATTTTGATGGTCACAGATAGATTTTTGGAAATGAGGTTAATATGCTGAGTGCTTTTAGTGAGCTTTCTTCATGCCTCGTTGAATTTGAAAGTCTGACTTTTAATGTGCTAATCAACTTTTATTTATTTAAAAGTTTTGCTGATGAGTGTAGGTCTGTGCCATGCACTGCAGTACGGGGCTGAGAAACCTGAGCCAGCCCTCAACACATTGCTGTCTGCCTGAGCAAGTACAGTGCCATCCACAGAGAGGAACAAGGGCTCCTAGCAGGACTGTTTGTAGCTTGGGCAGAGCACAAGGCTGCTCAGATCTGGAGCAAGCTCATTTGGAGTCTCTTCACAGATTTCCGTAAGCATCTGTTGCTCTCCTTTCCTGGGGAGACAACAGGCAACCCAAATGTCCTGAGTTACCATCCAGTGTCTTACATGCAGCTTTTCCTGTGCCTCTCTTGAATCTTCTCTGTACATTAACGTGGCACTTCCTCCACTCCACTTGTAAAGATTTTGTACAAATTAGGACATTGTAGTGTTGCACTCAGAGTCTGTGCAGCGAAGGTCAATGTAGATTTGAACCTGATTAGATATCTGAACTTTTGTCTAATGCGATAAGACCCACCCTCTTTGCTACTGGCAGCAACTGCAAGTGCCTCCTGGTTTCACCTGGCAGCTTTTTGCATGTCCTGAGCTGATGGCACACTGATGGCTCATGAGCTTGATGGCTCATGGGTGCCATACCTCATGGCAAACAAGTCTCCTCCAGTTGGTCACTGTCGTCCCTGGGTGTCTTTGTCCCAGCCCTTGTTTTCGTTTGAGGTTTCTGCAGGCAGATGTAAGATAGGTTGGAGGTTCAGCTGGTTTTGCAAATCTGTAACTACACTAATTATAGCTTAGCAGCTGCCTTATGGAAATTGTGTTGGGTATCTCTGTTAGATATTTTAGTTCACTGACAAATTAATGTGTGTTTTACGCAGAAGCTTAGTGGCAAGTATCAGCCATTAGCATATCTAGTTTATTTTCTTGTATGTATATTCATGGAAAAAGGAATGCAAAGGTGTCTAGTTAGCAAGAAAAAGGATCATTGCAACCACAGTGTGAGAGTAGTAACGTTGCCTGCAGAATCCTAGCTTACATTTCAACAGTGCTTAGTGGCAAGCCTGAACTTTTATTTTTGTTTGCCAACCTTAAATGTTCGAAAGTAACCAGATTTTTGAAACTGGGAAGTACCGTTAAATCCTCTTAAGATACCAGAGCACAAGGGTTGTGCTGTAAAGGTCCGAGAAACACCAGTCACTCTGGAAGAAACAGACTTTGTTTCTACACTGATTTTTAAAATGTACAAGTAGGGGATGTTTGCATTTTGGTGTGGTGTTTCTGAAAGGAAAAACATCCACTGTAGTCTTATCAGACTTTCCTGTGTTTCTGACTTGTGTGCTCGTTTTGCTCTATTTTTTTTCCTCCTAGTAGGGTTATTGCTGTGATTATTTGTGAGGTCTGCAATATTGTTTGCATGAGAATAACCACAACCCTTGACGAGAAAGTTGCTGATTATTATGATGTCCTATTTCCCAGACAAGAAGAGAGCTAGAGAACTGCTTTTAGAGCTTCTGTTCAGGTCACAGATCTCCAATTTTTCAGCCCGTACCAGCACTGCACATTCCAGGAGCAAGCACAGCCCCAGAGAGTGAATCTGAGTGTATGATCCAGGGAGCTCACTGACAAGAACTGGGTTATAGGGAGGACAGGAGGCCTGAAGAACAAGGAAGAGGCATAGAGCCACACTGCTACATCTTCTGTTTTGCAAAGTAGCTGTACTCCCATGTTTGGTGGATCTGAACAGATTTCTCCCTCCCTGTTCATTCCCCTTCGTAATGCACCTGACAAAATAAAGCTGTTTTGAGGTGCCCATGGGACCAGCCCACCATGGAAAGTGATTTAGTCATCAGGACACAAAAAGAAGGGTCGTGGTTTGTTTCTTTTCAATTGAATCACACTGAAAGAAACAGCAAGTATGGCTGCTGCAGTAATGATAAAGAAGGGAAAGCATGTTCCACTCAATGCTAAAACCCTCATTTGTCCCAGAAATAAAACTTGAACTGGGGGCTTGAATCATGCCTGCACTGCACAATGCCACTGGTTCCTGGAGGGAAGCACAGTGCTCCCTCAGAGCTCTGCCCGTCTCCCTCAGGACAGGAGCCAACACATTTCAGCATCGAGCTGCTCTGCAGGAGGCAGCATATTGCCCACGCTGCTCCAGGAGGCGGGTAAGCTGCTGGGTAGCCCTGGTCCTGTTTACCTATCTTCAAGGCTGAGTAGGAGGACTCACAAGCTAGCCTCAGAGCATATTCCCACTTCTAATGTGGTTTTAAAGTGTTCTGTGTTACCTGAAAGAGCTCTGAAACACTGTATGATAAATGTAAACCCTGCAAAAAAATCATACTTTAAAATAGATTGCATTTACTTTCCAGGAGCAAGCGTAAGTGCAGATTTCTTTGGCGCAAGACACAGATTTTGATAAAGTATCTTAATGTTTAAACTGGTTTCTCACGCCAGGCTGGCTGCCAAGGTTTAAAAAACACTTAAATTATTTTGGCAGAGATCCCTTACTAGAACTGGCCAGTTGTTTTTGTAATTATAGAGGGAAGTACACTAGCACTTGGCAAGACCCAACATTTGACAGCAGAGCAGTGGTGTAGTTCTCACTGGGAGCTGTTTTTAAGTTACTCTTTGACAATAAAAGCATGACTTGCCAGTTTCCTTTAAAGATAATAGTTACCATCCTGGCAGCACTATAAATTCAGGGAAGGAAGGGGGTAGATTTTTCCTAGAAATCCCAAGGTAGCTAAATACAGGTCTTGACCTTACACTCCACAAGGCATAAATATTTTGCTCAGTTTGAAAATAGTTCTTGGAGGCACCAGGCTAGACCCTCAACATGGCTCCTCTGTAGGGCATGAGAGGAATGGACTGAGCTGAAAGAAGAGGGCCAGAAGGGATCATCCTTCTGTTTCTCTCCCTGCCTCACCCCCCTGTAAGATCCTATCGCACTGGAGCAAAAAGATTCAGCCTGGGCAATCTGTAGAAACATGAGTGCAGGAAGCAGCACAAAGCAGTACTTGAAAATATCCAAATAGGAGCTGAACCAGAAAAATCAAAGAAAGAGAAAGGTCTTGAAGGCCAGTTTGTTGTCAGATCTGCCTTCCCACCTTACCAGGTAAGGCTAACAATCTGCGGCTTCTGCCGGTGTCCGAAAGCCCAGCCCTGGCTGTCTACTGAGAGCTGTGCACACCATGGTGAGAGCAAAGTGTGCTGGCACCCAGCTCCTGCCCTGCCACTGACTTGACAGAGGAAATGAAACTGTGCTTTTGTTTCAGCACGATACATTTGTTTTTGCTTTCAGATTTCAAACGGAGCAACCATAAAAGTCTTTAAAAAGAAGGCGAATACTCGATCAGGTAACAAAGGAGCTGCAACCTATTTAATCTTTTGTGGAGAATGGGCTGGGAATGGAGCGAACTGAGCTGTGACAGTATCTTGGTCAGTAGGAGGTCAGAAAAATTGGCACTTTGATAGAGCTGAGCCAAACAAAAAGCCATGTTACCCTGGCTCGGGGCCTCTGGCAGGGATAGTGGGCCTAGAAGGAGGGAAGAAAGCAAAGGAAAGAAGGACAGAAGGACTTAGGAGTCCTCAGCAAATGAATGCTTAAAGTTACAGATTCACAGGCAGGAAGGAAGGGCAGGGAAGCCCTGGGTGACACAAAATGCTGACTGGTGAGACCGACGTGGGGAACATGCCCTGCTCCAGTGCCCCGTGTGCATCACGGACATAGTGGCACACCTGTCCAGAGACAGGCATAAAAGAAAAACGCAGACACTCCTAGCTTGTGATTCACCTCTCCATTTTAGTGGTCATCTAAAGTCAAAAGAGACATCCCAGAGGTGCAAGTCACTGGGGTGGCACTGCTCTCTCTCTCAGCAAAACCAGGGTTGTCTGTTCTCAGCCATGGCTTTCAAGCCTGACCTCAGCCAGCCTGTGCTGGGTTCTCTTACAGGCTAAACCAACGCAATCATCTCATCTGCTGCTTGTTGTCCTCTTTTCAGAGAAGCTGCAATTTGCTGCCAGCTTACCGCAGCAGCAGCAGATGATGATGCCCTAGCTTAGCGATCTGAGCTACAGGTTGGCAGTAGGTAGGTGAGCCAGGACCTGTGCATTTCTCAGAGGTTTCCCCTGCGCTGGAGGCAGGAAAGCGTGACGCTGAGCCTACTCGCTTGCCATCCTGCCGTGCACCCTGCTGCACAGCCCAGAGCCCAGCAGAATTCACAAGCTTGTAGCTGTGTGTTTCATTAATGCCTGTTTGCTCTGTGCTTTCTGTTTTTCAGATGTGGACTACTCGGATGAACATTGTCATTTGGTGAGTTCTGTCATTATGCCGTTAAGTGGTAGATTTAATACTGAGCTGTATTTGTATCTGTGTAATCTCTCTAATCTCTTTGCAACAGATTTTACCAGACTCGGAAGCAAACAAAGATGTGAAAGGAGCAGGTCACAAAGGAAAGCAAAAATTCAAAGTGAAAGAAATGTATCTGACAAAGCTTCTGTCAACCAAGGTAAACTGTAAAGGCCTTATTTTGAGGGAGGGCTGATGTTAGGCTTGGCTAGTTTGGCACAGGAGAAATAGAAATTAAAGCAGAAATTCTGCAGACTTCCAGCACGTGTATCAAATTCAAATAAAAAGCTAGCCTATAAAAACCACTATTCTAACTACGGATTATAACCATTTGCAAAGACTGACACATTTCAGGTTCTAAAATTGTCTGTTACTCAGACTCTCCATCTCTGCAGTAAGCACAACCTTTCTTCTCAGGTTAAAGAAAAAACGTAGTTACTGAGCTTATAGAAAGTGAGTTTTGCCTCTTTGTCCCACAGAGCGAGAAGAATCTCTTCTGGAGACACAGCTTTCAGTCAACAATCTCTTCCCTCTCTGCTGGGATTTGCCCATGTTAGAGACAACTTCCAAGGCTTGAGTTTCACAAAATACTGCCCATAAAATGAAATAATCTTTTAGGGTCTCAAATTAACCATCCAAGATAAACAGATTAATTTTAAAACCAAGACTCTTAGGATTTATACAATGTGCATGCCTTAGGAATAAACCCTGCTCTCTCCCTCTGGTAATGTCATCTTATTCCTGACTTACTGAAAAGGGTTATAAAACTCTCTGCAACAGCATATTACTTAAAATACTAATCAGTGCGCAACGCTGAGAGCTCTGTCATACAAGAGGGCCTGAAGGGATCATGACTGTGGCCTTCTTGCATTTAAAAAAATCTGTCAATCCTCATTTAATTAGGTTGTTGATAGAATCTGAAGTAATTTGGGATGCTACCCGAAGTGAGAGTGAAGACTGGTCATTTCTCATTAGCTGTGGAAAGTAACATAAGCCCTTAGGAATTGCTGGAGTCAACCAGTAATGTGGTGGAAGACCGAACTACAGAAGAAAAGATCAGGCTCTTAAGGAACAGTCTCATAACGGGCTTTAAATGAATCATCTCCTTTTCCAAAGTAGGAGAGTACTCTGAACAAGAGCGCTGTGATCTTTCACTTTGAAATGCCACCAAAATTGCACCCATAATACACCATGCACTGAAGGAACTTGCACTGAGCCATGTCTGTCTCCCTCTCTCTCTCTCACCCATACATGCACACAGACACAATTGCAGGGTTTGCCACATGAAAAGAACTGGGCAGTAGCGGATCAAGGCCCTGGGATGCACTTAAATCCTTCTTGAGACAAAACTGGGCTGAACTGAGCTTCAGAACAGATGTGAAGAAAAAAAAGCACAAAACAGTGTTTTGCTTTGTTTGCCTCTACTTATGAATAGCCTGTGATGATGTCAGTGAGTCCATCAGCAACCGAGCCCTTGCATTTGTGACCCAAATAGCTTGGCTTCTGGATAAGAAGTACCCAATTTTCAGTTCTTCTGTCTATTATTAGTGCCTTTGTATGCCACCCGAAGCTGTTATCCTAGAATTAGATCAAGTGCCACAGTCGCTTGGCTGTGAAGTGTTGATGAGCACATCTGCTCAACACGTGTTGCAGGCGGCACCATGAATACCAGTGCCCTTAGAAAACTGGTTAAAGTCCTTCTGCTCACCTCCCTCTTACTTCAGTCACAAGTTCCAAAAGCCTTTAGCATCGGTGCCAGCAGTACCCAAAGAGTTGATGTTGCCTGTATTGGAACCAGTGATTCCCTCCACCCACGATTTATCACAAATCTCACCACAATTCTCCTGTTGGTAAGGTGATAGAATATGTGACATTTGAAAGCAGCTCATTATGGTGTATTTGTAGTTTCATTTTTTCTATTGACTGTCTTTTTTGCCAATAAGCTGTGGCCTAGATGTTTGCCACAAGCGTATTGTAGTTTCTGTGTGTGGTTACCTTGGGACACGCTCAGCTCTCTGAGACTAGAAATCCTATTCTTTGCTTGTGTAACAATAGCACCGTTCATTTTCTTACTTGTCAGGTTGCAATTCATTCAGTTGTTGAAAAACTCTTCAGGAGCATTTGGAGTTTACCCAACAATAAAGCACCTGTCGCCATCAAGTACTTTTTTGACTTTCTGGATGCCCAGGCTGAGAGCAAAAAAATTACCGACCCTGATGTGGTCCATATTTGGAAAACCAACAGGTATGCCAGTCTGATATGTGCAGGAGTGTGTGTGCTCACCCTCTGAAAACGTAGTTGCAAAGATAGACCAAGTCACCCGTGATCAGAAGAATAAGATTTTTGGCATGTCTGGGTGAAGATACGGTTTGGCTTTGGGATTCCCAGTAATTGTAGCATATTGATTGGGTAGCAATACAAACCATCATAGCTGCCAGGACTTCTAAGTGTGCGTACTGACTTCGCACTCAGAAGGAAGAATCTGTAGGGTGAGAGGGCTATTTGAAGATGGAAGGGCGACTGGCTGTTGGTTGCTCTGTAGCCTTTGTACCCTGATCCTTTTTTTTGACATGAATAAGCAGCCCAGAGATGTGTTTCTTTCCCTGAGTGCAGTGCAATGAAACTGCCATTTTAAAGCAGTGAGTGGCTGATTTTAAAGATGCTTGTTCTTTCTCTGTCTAGTCTTCCTCTTCGCTTCTGGGTGAACATACTGAAGAATCCCCAATTTGTTTTTGATATCAAGAAGACTTCACATATAGACGGCTGTTTGTCTGTAATCGCGCAAGCTTTCATGGATGCCTTTTCTCTAGCAGAACAGACACTGGGGAAGGTAATGCTACGCTTCCAGTCTTTGGCTAACTTCTTGACCAATGTCTTTTTCAACTGCATAATGATTTAGGGGACGATGTCCTGGGGGGCAAAACTGACGGTGGCCTAGTTAAGCTGGGTTTCCACTCCTTGTTTCCTCATCTCACAAGACTTTGAAGAGTTCACTGGACTAGACAGATACAGCTGCCATGCCATATTTAGAGCTAACTGCTGCTTGTCTTCTCTGCACTTAGTTTCTGCACGGTGTGTTCACAGAATATGTGGAAGAGCATGAAAATTGTAAGACTTTAATGAAGTTTTAAAGGATTTTTAAACAAAGATCTTAAAAGCGTTAACACTGTTTGATAAGTACTCCAAGTTCTGTCTGCCATATGCTCGTGTGTAGAAAACAGACATAGTAAGCTACTGGGAGCTGTAAGAATACTTGAAAGAGCTCTGAAGTTTGAAACAGTTCCTTTCACATCTATTAGCTGCTCCCTTTTTATATGCAAAATTATTTGCTGGACTAACAAGTCCAGAAAGCTTACATTCAAAAGCTCTTCAGTACAGTGTGCAAAACTCTGGGGATCAGAAATAATTCATTTTCCCCCAAGGATATTTTCTTTTTCTTTGGACCAAAGTAGGAAGCAGTTGTTCAGGCTCGTACTACCAAGAAAAACAGGCTAGAGACTTTTTAGCCTTAAAAAAAAAATTACATAAAAATAGACTGATTTCCTGTGTGATCTGAACCAACTGCTAATCTGTTAAAGGTAAATCACAAATGATGTGCTTGTTTATCTTATTTTAGGAGCGAAGTGTCATGAATTAAAACTAATTGCATCACTTACTTGATGGAAAAACTGCAAATGAGCATGATCTGTTAGATTTCTCTGCTTAACATCCGTTGTGAAGTACTGTTGGTGCAACAACTCCCATTACCCATTTGAAAAAGGCTGCTAAAAAACCTGAAGGTTTGCAGTGCAGTAAACATCTTGTGACCCTTTAGTACTAAAATGCATTTACCTTTGTGATCTTTAGCCTTTTATCTTAAAACGTTCTTGAGCCGCTTAGAAAATAGACATTAAGTAATTTCACTACACCGTGGAAACAGTGGTGACAAAATACCACGTGATTGTGCCATTTATTCCCCAGAATTTGAACTAGAGCAGTGACAGGAAACTACCAGCCCCCACTTTTACATTCTGAAAACATGGTTTCCAGGTGGGGCTTCGGCTCCTACCACAAACATCAGCGTTTATATTTCCTTGGATGAGCCTAAATCTGCCTGATAGGTCTGTGCTGACCTGAGTTGTTGAAGCCCTGAGGAGAAAAATAACCCGCTTTGGCTGTGCCTGCCTGGCAGTCAGCACTCCCAGCTCTTGAACCCCTGAGCAGGAGGAGTAGTAGAGGCCAAGGAGTTTTAGGGGAGCCTCTGCCAGGACAGGATCTGGCATGTTACCCTCAGGGAACTCTCCCCAGTACTGCTGTGTCCTGTGTGTAAACCGGGTATTGGCCTCAAGCCCTTTGGTTCAGCTTTCACAATCTTTCAGCTCTGGGGAGCAGTGAGGAGGAAGCAAGAAAGAAAAATATGTCTAAGGGACAAATGTTCATCACTCCTGATGCCAATAGAAATAATTACACGGCAACTGTCATGAAACACAATGCGCTATTACTGAGGTCCTGCGGCTGTTCTTCATCTTTATTTCATAACCTTGATTTCTTGCATAGAACCACGGCAGAGAGAAATGAGTCACACAGAGAACAGACACAATTAGATGCAATTAACTATGTGGAGGTGGAACCTTAGGAAATCTGTGCTGTGAAAATTGACAAGGCTTCAAATATTTTCTTTTAAGGAAGCGCCAACAAATAAACTTCTCTACGCTAAGGACATTCCACTCTACAAGAACGAGGTGAAAGCGTACTACAAAGCCATCAGGGATCTGCCGCCATTGACCACTTCAGAGGTTGAAGAATTTCTAACTCAGGAATCTAAGGTATGGTTGAGAAGCAGCAACTTCATTTGCTTTCATGTAAAGTTTTTTTTAAAAAGGAGAACTATCTGTATGACCAGAGCTGTTTTCTGTTTTAGAAACATGAAAATGAATTTAATGAGAAAGTGGCCTTGATCGAAATCTACAGATACATTGTGAAATATTACGATGAGGTAAGAACATCTGCTGTTTCTGCTTAACCCCTTAAAGTTAACTTGCTACCTCAAGCTTGAAAGACGGGCTTCACAAAGTAACCAAGGGCTGGCCTGGCGTGAGACTTACTGGCTGCTGCTCCAGAGACAGCCCCTCAGTGACACAGCCGAGGCTGCTGCTCCTGCTGAGCAGAGCAGCCCCCCGGTGTGGTTGGACACCTCACCTCTCAGAGGAGTCACAGGCCAAAGGTTTGTAAATGCACCTTTACTGTCACCACTGGCTTTCACAGAGAGTAGCAATAAAATTGTCCCTGCAGTTTTGAGAAAGTTCGTATATAGTCTAGACTTCTTTTTTTACTGTGTTCGCAGAGTGTCTGCTAACGCCTGTCATGACTCCTGTGCACGCGCTCCATTTCCTTGGAGATTCAGAAATCAGATTAGACTGTAGCACCAGGAATTACGGTTTAGCCATCGGTGCAAACACCTCAGCAGAGCACACTCAGCCTTACAGCAAGAGGTGTCTGCTCCTTTCCCGTCGTAGCCATCTCATGCTCTGCTCTAATAGCCTTTCTCTTAAAGAAAAAAGAAGCTATAGCTTCCAGTCCTTGTTCTTGCCAAGGAAAGAAATCTGTTCTCAGCTGAAAGCACTTAGTCACAGGCTACCTCTAAGCTGCTTTGTAAGAAAATCCCTGCCCTCCGCTTTGCATGACAGGATTCTCCACTCCATTTTGCTCAGCATCCTTAACAGAGGCTGCGTGTGCCTGTGCAGGGACTCAGATAAGAGCCAGCCGGGGTGTGTTGCCTGAAGGCCTCCTTACCACTTCCAGCAGGTTGTCTGGGTCTCCCAGCAACCAGACTTTTCCCTCTTTCATCCCCAGCAGCACAGCATCAGCGCTGGCTGTAATCATCCAGCTCTCAGTCACCTGTTAGCTGGCTTACCACTTCTGATCTCCAGCATCTCAAATTATCTGGGTTCGGCAGCAAATCTTTGCCTCTTAAAAGCAGCTTGGGATGATACTCAGAAGGGCACTACACTTTATTAAGCTCAGGTAAATTGTTGACACAGGAGGCTTCACAATGTTTTCTAATCTTAGTGCCCGTTTTTGCTTTTCTGAAGCCAGTACTGGCTGAACTTACCCCATCCTTAGAGGGGATGCTCCCTGCTCTGGCTTTTGACTGGGAGCAGCTAAACCTCGTTCATTGTTCACTGAGACCTCAGTCGCTTTGTAGCCTTACCAGCAAAGAGTTTTCAGGCAGCAGTCGAGCTCCTTCCTATCACCTGGGCCACTGCCAAGTGGGGCAGTTAGAGAGTCAGTTTATTACCCTCAGTTTATAGGGCAGAGGAAGAGAAACAAAAAGCCATTTGCAAATCACTGGCTTTGCCCTGCACTTCAGAAGACGAACGTGCGTTGGATTTGTTTGGGGGTTTTGTTGGTTTTTTTTTTAGCTTGGCTCTGTCATTCTTTTGTGGAAGTGTTGCAAATCCTGTAATCATAATGCCTTGAAAGGAAAACGACTGAAATACAGTGTTAAAGTCAGAAAAGAATGTTTACATATAGCAGGCGTTCAGATGGATTTCTCTGCCAGTAGTTGTTGCGATGCAGAAAAGCAGGCTTTCAAAAACAGCAAGTAAAATAAGCACTAGAAAGATGATTCTCTC
Organism: Todus mexicanus; assembly: GCA_013389965.1. Classification (NCBI taxonomy): domain Eukaryota; kingdom Metazoa; phylum Chordata; class Aves; order Coraciiformes; family Todidae; genus Todus; species Todus mexicanus. Next base: position 13,731 of record WEIS01080413.1, read on the forward strand.
TCTGTTTTTTTTTTTTTTCTAATTGTTAACAGATTGTCAGCAAACTCGAGCGAGAACGGGGGTTTGAAGAAGTCCAGAAACAGCTCCAGCAAGTAAAAGCCCTGTTTGATGAAAAGAAAAAATGCAAATGGCTTTGAGCAGAGCACTGACTCACAGTGTCGCCGTGGGGGGGTTGAAATAAGCGCTGCTGCTCCCAAAACTGTTTTGACTGACTATATGTACAGGGTTTGAAACATTTGGACACTCTTCTCTACTCTGACCATTCTAAGTGATATTTACATTTGAGAATGAAGTACGGGCAGGTGTAGATATTCCAGCATGGGCATTGTGAAAGCGAAAGTGAGTCTAGTGTTGGCAGGGCCAGCATTTTTAGGTACTTGAGCACACGTACCTTTTGGTTCAAAAATACTGCCTAAGGAAGCTTTCTGCTTACTTAAAACCAAGCTCGCAGGAGATGTGCAAAACACATCGCAAGTTCAGAGGTGCCCGTGTGAACTTGTAAGTTGCTCAGCTTTTTTTTTTCAAGAGAGAAAGCTGATGTTTCAGCACATCCTTTCAGCAGCCTTGGCCAATTGCGAGGATGAACGCCGGCTTCAGAATACGGGTCAGCTGCAGTTTCCCTCCTTCCAGACAAATGTACGCTGGGTCCTGCTCAGAAACAAAAAAAAAAAGACAAACAAGAAAAGCACCAAAGTGACACTTAGGACGCGTGTTTAGCAGAAGAAGTGGATCTGAGGTTTGAAGGCCAAATGCCGCATGGCAGGACTTACCTTCCCTAGGTTAGAAATGCCATGTGCAAAATGAAGCCAACCACTGAGAAGGGGGAGAGGCTTTAGGAGAAAGGCGCTAGAACGGCATCAGTCTGTGTTTACATTTCTACCTTTCCATCCTTAAATAAGCTGTGAAACACTTGTGAGCAGCTTCACACTTGAAACCTCCGTGCAGCGGCACCGCATGGGCACACCGCTGTGAGTTGATGAAGCGGCTGACGATGGCTGCTGCGCAAACCTGTGCTCAGGTGCGTGACGGGCCCACGCAGCAGTGCTGCCAGCCCTGGCCAGTCTTGCCACCCGTGTACAAGGGCCCCACAAATCTAAAGCCAGCATATTTTCTTTTCAGGTTGTCCGCACAAAGGCTGTGTCTAAAGAGGGTTAGTTCAATACTACGTAAGAACAGGAGGGCTGGTGTAATCTCTGTGTCTGAGGAGCTACTATGGACACGATCGCTGCGGATGGGGGTGGGGAGGAGGTAACTGGCTGCCTTAGTCCTGCTGAGGCGATCTTTGAGGCATGGCCATTTTCAAAGGAGGGCATCCATCACATCTGCATTGGTGCCTAAGGTAGCCCAGCTGGAAAGCGGGTGCACGGCCATGCTGCTGCGACGAGGCTGGTGCAGGGGCTACTGTGCAAAGCCACAGAGCAGCAGCCGTGTCTCAGGCTCTGCTTCTGCACCAGCACAGTCCCACCCTTCACCACAGAGCTGAAATGTTCTGTTGCCGTGGACTCTGCTTCAGTCACACGGAGGCACTTACTAAGGCCACCGCTTGCGCTCGGATTTGAAGGAGTTGATGAGGTGGAGCTACATTTCTGCACGTTTCCAGAGGGATCCACCCCTGGAGGCGAGAGGAGCAGAGCAGTGGCCCACAGGAGAGGAAACAGCTGTCCCCTGCCTTGGCAGTGGCAAGGGTGCCAAGTTCAGTAACAGCAAGCCTACGCTGGGGCTGGGGCCAGCCAGCGACGCCTGTGCGGGACTCCCAGCCAGCAGAGAGTTCAAACCATTGACTACCACAAGCTGCTGCTTTGGAGGTGCCCGGAGGCTGCAGCACAGCACAGCTCAAGCCAGCTACTTTGGTTGCAGAGGCTGCCAGAAGCTCGTACCAGGCACAGTGTCACAGCACGTGGCCGGCCAGCATCGGCGAACGCTAACCGCGCTTCGGCAGAAGCAAAGGCCGCCTGTTAACGTGATTAAAAAAGCAAACAGGAGAGCACGTTGCCTACTGGTCTGCCCCTTCCCTACCATGTGATTGCACAAGTGGTACCTCTTGCGTATCGGCGAGGGCAGCCACCAACCCGTAACTGTGACGGCTTTTTTTTTTTTGTTGTTATTATTATTTTATTTTTTTTTTTTTTTTAATTCAAGTCTTACACTTGCTATTAAGTTTACACTTTATACTTGATGGAATGTATGGCTTTGTTCAGGAAACTGCACTACAGTGTTGCAGTACTTTCAGCAGTTCTCTGCCTAGCACAATATATTGTGGTAAGTTTAATTTTAATTAAAAACCCCCACCCCACCCCACCCCCTAACCTATTTCGCCCTCTGTCCTGAAGGAGTGGACCGTGGCTTGAGTAGCGCTTAAGCTTAGAATACCTGTACTTAAGGGCTTGATTTTTATCATTCTTAACCTACCGTTTTAAAGCAGCATCAAATAAATAATAAAAGAAAAAAAGCACAGCTATTAATATTAAAAAGGAGGGACACAAGCGGATTACTCTTTCCAGTTCGACAGACGTCTCAGCAGTTCCGTTCCACATCAGGTGTTTGCTGGCAGTGCATTTGAGTGAACTGTGATAGTTTTGTTCAACAGTAACCTTCTGTACAGGCAGAAAAAAAACACCACCACCACAAAAAAACCCAACAAATCCAACCCGACATTCCTGCTTGAAAAGCTGTAAAATATAATCTGTTTGCGTGGGTCTGATCCTGTGAACTTCACTATGTGTTTATATGATGAGGAAACGAAAAAAATCAGTCCTATTCTGTATTTGTACTACTGCTTGTTTGCTACAATAGCTTTAATGATTTCTAGAGATTAAGTATGTGTTGAAGCAGGCCCCGTAGCTTTAGCCTACAGCCTGGAATAGGATTATCGCCTTTTATTCAAGCCTCCTAAACAGCGTCACTCTTGTTAGTAAACCATTTAAAGTCATGCTGGGAACTTTGTAACCCATCAAGTGGATCTCACGAAGTGATGTGAAGTATAATTAAGTGATTGTGGCTCTTTTGGTAGGTTTGGGTCAGCACACAAAACATTGGCACACCTTCCGTATCTGCAATTCACCGGTAACTGGTACACGGACAAAAAAAGAACCACCTGTGACTAAAGCTGTATCATGGCAACCCAACAGTTCTAACAGCGTTCTCTGAAATGAAAAGCAAACTTCTTTTTTTTTCAACTTCTCTCACATGTTTACAGGCAAACCACCATGGCAAACAGCGTATTTTCTAACACTAGCTTACAGAGCATTATTTTGCAGTCATCTAGTTTGAAGTCGAATCTTACTAATGTGTCAAGTAATTCCTGTTGTACAGAAGTTAACCTGTTGTTTAAAATGAATGGTTTAAAAAAAAAAAAAAAGTGCAAATGACAAATACATGTTGGTGTTTGTATGGGTTTATCTAGAATAAAGCGCATTTGGAGGTTATTTTGATTCCCTGGTGTCCTTTAAAATGGTTCGAAGAAAGCAAGCACGGCTCGGAGCGGCTCAAGCCACGTACGCTGGACTTGATGATCTCAGAGGCGTCTCTTCCAGCCTCAATAATTCTGTGGTCAGCCCTGAGTGTCACAAACTGCTTCTGTCATCCCGGAGTTGGGAAGTACAGAAGAAGGAAGGTGGGACGTGGTGTCAGGGGGTGCTAGAGGTGGGAAGGTTCTGGCCTGAAGCCCGGCAGCTGCTGCACGATGGCCACCCTGCAGGACCCGGGGGATTCCCGGCAGCCTTCCCGCCACTGGGAAGCTGCGCCGGCCGGAGGCAGGCTGAGGACGCGGTGCCCGCTGCACGGCCGCTCCTTCAGGAGCATTGCTGCAAGGCTCCGTGGCTGATGGTGCTTTAAAAACAAGCTAAAAATGTCCAAAATGAGGATAACCTGCTAACTGTTCTTTTCCGAGGGTGCTGTAGAGACAGGGAATTAATTTTCACACAAAAAGCCCAAGACAGGCTGGCAAAGGCAGCACACAAACCAGTTCTTCATCGTTCTTCCTCCTGCTGTTACCTTTTTTGTGCCCTGCAAGGCTTCCCTGGTTGGTACAAACCACCCTCCCTGCTCCCAGCATCAGGTAAAGTTATCCTGAACATAACCAGGGAGAGAAACACGGGGGCTGCCAAGAGCCAGCTTCCTGCAACCATCACACACTGGGAAACGCCAGTGATCATTACATTTGGCTCAGGCACAGGTAGTTAGCTTTTCCAAATTAATCCTGCAGGAGACAGTAGAAATAGCTTCTGTTACTTCTAACACACTGTTTTCCTCAGAGAAATCTAACAAATTCCTCAAGAAAGGGCTGTTAAGTCCTTATACCTACTACGGTATGGAAAATCAGAAATGCAGCCTCTGCTCGAGTTGAACCCCTGACGAGGTCACCATAAGCAATGTAGTTACTCAGTTCTCCATTACTACAGTCCAATAACGATACTGAACAAGCTACTGAAAGAGCTCACACTGTGTATCTATCTCACTGCCTCACACTGTCACTGCAGCATGTTAAAAACAAGCAAACAACCAACAACCAGGTACAAGCATTCCTACGCTTTCAGGAAAGTTTTCACTGTCAAGTCGAAAAAATGAATGGACCCTTTACCAGTTCTGTTACTAAACTGCTAAAGAAGGAAAACCAAAGATGTTAAATAAATACAGTCAACCTTGAATAAATAATTTTATTGTAGTTAACAAATTACTGTAGCAATAAATACAAGCATACATTTTCATAATCTGAAGGCAATTTGTTATACTTCATCTCTACTATATGGTATTAAACCCCCCAATTATTGCTTATTCCTGTTACCGAAATACAAGAGGCACATGGTCAAGGGTAGCTAATGAAAGTTTTCAGCACTTTTCCCATTTCATGTCATCCTGCTTGGGAACTTCAAAATTACAATCCAAATGTGGATGCCAGCACCGTTAACAACCACAACAGCAACACTCCACACTGGTACAGTAACTTCTACGTGGGAGGAGGAGTAAGAGGATATTGTCAAATAAGGTTTAAACCATTTATTTTTAAAAATTGATTTCCGTTTTTATTTTAAACGTCAGCACAATCCAAACCTTTATAAATGTTTTTGTGAAGTTTTGTGGGATGAGATTATTTTGTGTGTTTTGACTTCCAAATACTTTTACATCATTTATATAAAACCATTTCAAAATGTCGTTAGTCTTTAAATGTTCTGAGCCATTATATCTGATCATTATGACAGTCCATCAAAACTACAAAACTATGCAGAGTATATTTTCTGCTATTCAGGCACATAGAAGCGTGGGGGTTTTTGGCAAAATATTAGAAGCACGTACAAAGGATACTATCTTGAAAACCAACAACATGTAGAGCTTGCAGATGTTATTTGAAGTCTTCACTGTGTGCACCGCCTTCTCCAGTGGTCTCGTTCTTAGCCATGTCTCCATAGGCGCTCACCATGCCACGCTCTCTAGATGGTCCAAGGTCTTGCAGCTGTTTTCTCTGGGTGGTTTCTAGTTCTTCCAAGCGCTTGCGAAGCAGGGCAAGCTCTCTTTGATGCTGTTCCTCCTTAAAGAAAAAAAAAAAAGCAGACGTGGCTCTATTATATTTTGCACACCTGCCAGGGACCAAAATGAGAAATCATTTCATTTTCTTTAATTAAGGATTTTTTTTAAAAAATTGTGCGGTTCAAAATACGCCCATTCGTTAATTTTTGCTCCTGCGTGTTTTGTGGGGATCGTTCTGACATTCACGGTGAACAGCACCAGCAGGAAATGCGCTGCAGGCGTCACACCTCAGACAAAGAGGCGCACAGACCTCAGGTCTCGGTTACCAACAATCTGTCAAGTCAGCCTGGTCAACCTCACTCAGTCAGAGAGGTTTTCACCCTCAGAAGCTCACCAGAGTAAAACTCTTTTAACCACACAAGAAACCAAAAGCAGCAATACTGCTTTTTAATAATGGAACTGTGGTCTGAGAACACCCCTATGGTATTTCTTGTCCAGAAGGAGCCATTTAGAGCCTCTCAGGAGAAGGACAGAGAACGGGCTTAAAACTGCCCATTCCTTACACTCCATAAAGTATCATTTGTCCTTCAAGAACCCCTTCCCTTTGTGCAGAAGGAACATCACTAGAAGCACTTCTCGAAGTTTCCTTTCTCTGTCCAAAGATCAAATGCCACTTCCTTAAGACTGAGGCCTGTAACAAAGGACTGTTCCAGCGCCCTCTTTTGCTGTTGTATTCTCACAACTTGTAATACATCACCACCTGAAGCAGGGGGAAGGACACGGCAGGCCCAGGAGGCAAGGCAGACGACGACATCATACTGACTGCACTGAGCGGCGGTATGTTAGGATTCAGAATTAAACTCCGGAATTCATTGTGCCTGCGTTGCAAGTCCTTTAGTCGCTTCTGGATCCGTGTGTATTCTTCATAGGAAACATTCTGCCTAGGAAATAAGACATTTCTTACTCCCAACCCAGAAGTGCGCATACCTCTCCACAAGTATTCTGCTGCTTACTAACTCTGTGAAGGAAAACTGCATCAGAAGATCTGGAAGGCGGAAGACCTGTGTATATTCTTCTGTCTAAATGTCTGTTTAGAAGTCCTTGTACATATTAAGCTATCTGCTGTATTACAGATTAGAATTTACATGGAATAAATTAATCCTTTAATAGCATTCGCAGTGGTGAGCCAGAGGAGCGGCATTAAATTAATTATTTGAATCAAGCCCTCCATGGGTGCTCAATGAAGAGAAAAAAATAGGAGCCTGCCTTTCAAAGTCTGTTTCTCTTGCAGTTCTGAAGTCTTTTTCACTTCCTTCTTTTGAAGGGATTCCTGCAACTGCATCTATCAGATATTTTTCATCTGTTTCTTCCTGAAGAGACAGCCCTGCAGTTGTCTCATAAGTTCTCAGCTGCCCATCCTAAATGGACCCCATTCAAAGGATTCTTGTGCTGAAAATGCCATTAGATTGGACTCCAGTTACTAAACTATACGTCATGTACCCTCAAAAATACTTCATATTTGTATATCAGACCTTGCGCCTATCTAATTTTTCAAGCAAAGAAAAAGCAAAGTTTCTTACCTGTTTAACACTTGATTTTCTTTTTCTAGTTCTTCTATCTTGGCTTCCAAAAGTTCTAGTTTCTCTTGCATCCTCCTTTGTTTATTATCATGGAGAGTCTTCCTCTGTCAAACAGACATTTCAAACAGCTAAGTAAGTCAGAACCTGTAAACAGGAAATCTACACAGCACATGGTTTAACGCTGGGAGAGTTTTTAGGCTTTTCCTTCCTTAAGAAGAGGTGCTGGGTTGTTTCCAGGTTCTGAGTCCCCATGAGGGGAAACAGAAGAGATGGGAAGTGATCCATAGCAGCGACTGAAAGATGCGGAGCTGTCCGTCACTCACTGGTCAGTGACTACCTGTACTAACTGTATTTGAAATTATAAAACTCATTTTTTAAATGACCATATATAAATAAGTATAAATATGAACCCAAAAAACGTGTGTTGCTTTTTCTTTGGGGTTTTTTCCACTCATTTTGACATCAACTTTTTACAACCTCAACAACTGCTGGTAGGTTTCATAACCTCTATATGTCCAATGGATAAAACTGCCAATTATTCTTGAGCTTTTATAAACAACTAATCAGGTTTCTTACTTTCAAGTTATTTCATAAAAAACAAGCTTCGGAGAAGACATAGAATTTCAATATTCCATCAAGGAAAAGTAGAACATCCTTTGTCTAGTATTCAAAACACCATCCTTACTAATTAAGGAGTCCACCTCCTAAGTAACCATATACGTGCACACAAAAAAGCCTCAAAAAATCTGACATGACATTATAACAAAGTCGTTGGCTGTAATATTCCTTTGCATATCCCTTCAATCTATTTCTAGGCCAATCTTGACAAGCCTGATAGATTTTGTTGTCATAGAGAGTATACTGCGAATAAACTCTTACTATTAAAACCATTCTAGATGGCTGAACTTTTTGTAGACTAGGTGATAAAGGATAAAGGATAACTGATAAAGGAGGAGTCAACGTGCCTTTTTCTGAGCAACAGCAGCGCGACATAGCTTGTTCTTCACTTGGTTGTATTTCTCTTCTTGCTCTGTGATGCGCTGAGTAAGCACATGCTTCTCCTCCAGCCACTCTATACGTTTGTATTCTATGGTCCTTTGAAAAAATCAGGTTCCAAGATTAAGGGATTAGACAGACAAAGCAGCACATTCAATTAATGCCTTAAGGCTCGTAAAATAGATGCATCTTTTCACAACTCCTACCTTTATATACTCAAAGGGCCTGATTTAAATTTGATTGTGCCAACAATCTAATTGTGACTAACAACAAGCAAACCTGTGCATTAACCTCATCCTAGGATTTGTTCACCTATAAGGCAAAGTTTGAAAACTGACTCCAATAATGTAGTTAGTTAATTTTTTGACTGCTGCCGAACCATCCAGGGGAAACTTCTAAATTCCAATCAAACAGTCACACTGGAACACAACAATAGATACCTATGCCAAGCATCAGCCATCAGAAGAGCTGACAACTACCTTCTCTATATGGGAAGTAAGATAGAAGAGAGTAGGTTGCCGCCCTGAGCAGTCTCCTACATCTCTAAGACAGGGAAATACAGACTTGACTACTGTGTGCTGCTGACCGGAGCAAACACCAACACAAGAGGAAGCTCCACTGATACGGTTCCTAGACAACATTCCAGCTGAACACACACCACCACCAGCATATGTTATCCGTTTAGGCCTTTGCATGATTAAAAAATACTAAAATTAGGCTGTGTTCTGCAGCAGCGGATACGAAAGGAGCCAGTTTCTCTCTGCTCCCTTGTTTGTTTGGGCTTATCTGCATTGTGGGTCGAAGCAGACAAGAACTAACTGCATATTTAACTACATTAAATATAAATATATTTATATATAACATATATACATATATAAATACACAAAAATATAAATAACCAAACAGTGAGATGCTGTGCAGCAGCTTTTACGAAATGCAGTCCAAGGCTCAGTATCAGTGAATCCACACTGCTCCAGTCCTGGGATGATGCAGTTTCCCTCCAAGAACTCTGAATGTATCTCCATAAATTTCCCACCAAACAGCCTTTCCCTTCCCCACAGTAGAAGTATTGGGAATCAACTGCTCTCGCATCAGAACCAGGATCCCAGCTCACTTAGTATCCATCACAGTTCTTTTAGCAGACCCAGTGTGGTTTGTACTTTATAGAATCATAGAATTGTCAGGGTTGGAAGGGACCTCAAGGATCATCTAGTTCCGACCTCCCTGCCATGGGGAGGGCCACCTCGCACTAGATCAGGTTACTCAGAGCCCCATCCAACCTTGCCTTAAAGACTTCCAGGGATGGGGCTTCTACCACCTCCCTGGGCAACTTGTTCCAGTGTCTCACCACTCTCATGGTAAAGAACTTCTTGCTAATGTCTAATCTGAATCTACCCACTTGTAGTTTTGCTCCATTCCCCCTAGCCCTACCACTACCTGACATCCTGAAAGGTCCCTCACTGAGGGAGCGCTGTTGACTCGAAGTACTACTACACAGGAACCAATGAACTTTCTTGAAAAGCATGGCCTGACAGTAAAAGAACTGCAGTTGAGACAGTGGTTAAAAATACCATGTCTTGGGTTTTTTTTAAATGTCACTAACACTGTTCCCAAAATGCTTAACAAGAGCCCCTTTGAGCTTATCTCTGATCTGTATCAGGCTCATAGTTTGCCTTCAGCCCTTTTTCTCATTAGACATTTTCATTTCCAAGCGCAAGATTGACATAGCCAGGCAGGCAGCTGCTTTGCCTATTTAAGGCTCAACTTCAGGCATTATTTTATTCATTTGAAACTTCTCATCTTAGGCTTTCTTATCTTTTGGTCCTTATTTCACTTCCTCTTTAAGCTAAGTTGCTGTGGTGGAATTTAACTCTCAAAGTTCAAGCTCGTAAGAATTACTGAACAGAAGGAAGCCCTATTGCCCACAGAGTCAGAAAAAGACTAGAAACAT